>VYZS01101749.1:0-32801 GCA_013400695.1 Neodrepanis coruscans | reverse complement strand
AAAATAAAATAAATAAAATAGTAGGTATAGAAGATCCCTTAACTTATTCATTAGGGATACTTGAAATACAAATAAACCTATTTTTATGCATATTGTACTATATACATTCAAACGAAACATAAATGTATGAAAGCTTTCTATACTTTGCTTTGATCTCCCCATAATCTTCAGAAATGTCATCAACTACAAATTAATTCATGTTCTCTTTTGATGTTGTACTGCTAGTTTATTTTATAAAGAAAATGAAAAGCCTGAGATGTGGTAGAGGCAACAATTCCACAATATTCCAATATGCAGTTTACACTTCAGCTGTGCAGAAATGAAATATCCTGCTCCAAAGGAGGCAGAATTACCTACAAAGACTTGGGAAGGAAAAAAATATTGTGATTAGGGCCAGTTACCTTAAATGTATGTATTTTACTAACACAATAAATTGCTTATGTGCTATTCCCTGTTTTGAAAATAAATAACAACTCTTTGACTTTTGAAAGTGAGTGCAGCAAGTTTCTTATGTCTCTGTGGTATGATTAGTTCTGGATTACTTGGCCCATACTCAACAAAGGCTGGAATACTGAAAATAAACTCTGACTAAAATAAACTCATGAAAATAATCAGACATCTAAAAAATACTATATGGCTCAGCAGCTCAATCTATTTTGAGAGAAGTTTTAGGTATAACTGTAGCTATCTCAAGGGATTAAAGCTTTGAGAATGCCTCTTGAACTTCTCAGAAAGATAAAAATAAGATCCATAGGATGGAAACTGAAATTGCATAAATTTTAAAAATGGTGATAAATGTACATACTTTCAGCAGTAAGAATAGTTGACTGTTGAAAAAGCTAAGCAGGAGCTGTTAGGATTCCTACCTGCATAATCATCTTGTTAAATATTAGTATTTTTTCCACTAGATGTTATAATATAGTCAGAAATTATTTCTTGCAGTTCTCCTATATATGAAATATGCATAAAATGATTCTTTCCAGCTTTATTTTTTATTTTTGAAATTGGAGAAGTTTAAGAAATTTGCTATTATCCAGGCACCTGTAGTGTATTCACTGGTCATATCTGGTAATATCTGATAATACTCTGATTGTCTTACTGTTCACTTTTTCTTTCTTAGAAAAGTAAAACATCTCTTATCTCATAGCTTTCAAAACAAGCAAAATCGTGTAATTCAAAGAGCTTTTTTTGCTGTCAACAGTAGTTGGGTTTTTTTTCCCAAATAAAATAAAAAAAAGTCTGAATGAGGAAGTAAAGTCAGGAGACATACCTTCTTTTTATTACACTACATATATCCACAAAGAAGTATCCATAATTTTACAACTCTTTGCCTGCCTGTTGTAGCATGCTGTACTGGAATCTCCATTTGAAAACCTACAGCAAAGTTTTGAAAGACATCTGCCATCTTGTTAGAAACCAACAGTAGTGTATAGTTTGAAGTATTCAAAATACCTCCAAGCAATTTGAGATAAATGTTGATTAGTCAATAAGCAGTTAACAGAGATCAGATAATGCCTGATGAACCAAGCCTTTGAATCTGAAAGAGAACCTTCACCCTGAATCAGTCCCTGAATGATATCACAATCTCTATACAAAGAACTTACTTTTGAATTATTTAATGTATTTATTTGATTAACTTCATAGTTTGTCTCTTTTCCACACTATGCCATTTGAACAGCTATGTGGGATAAAAGTTCTGCATATGCTTCAGGTATCTGACATCTTTATCTGATGAAATCATCCTCTTTGTGACATGAAAGGATATATTCTAATCATATTTGAATAGACGTAGTACTGATACCTTCAATGCTGCATAAAATGAGCAGGACCTGAAATGGACCAAGATGACAAGGAAAGTGGGAGTTTGAGCCCGGGGATGATGATGACAAACTTGAAAAACAGGTGTGTGGAGCTATTTCTTCCTTACATACTATTTCTGATTAATCATGTATTACTCTTTGTTGCTCTTGAGCAGGCCTAGATCATCTTCATTTTTTCTCAGTATAACAACTGTAACTTACTGGACAATAAATTCTATCCCCTGGAGCTAGATCTAAGGAGTATTAATATAAGGGATCTTGCAGAGATTTTTGGATTTGGCTGTTCTACACTACTTTGTAGAGCATGGTCCCTGGCTGGAAGTGAAGATATCTTCATCAAAGAAGGAAAATCCCTGTTTCAGTTTAGCCTGACAAACTAACTTTCCTAATTTTAACTGAAGCTTCAAGTTGAAATCTGAGCTCTAAGAGAACAGGAATTGAGTGCAGCATCCAGGTTCAAAAAACACAAGCCTTGATGAGGCAGATGGGAGTTTAGCAGCAGACAGATGTCGGACAGGGCCTGATCTTACACTTAGGAATGGAGACATTGGGATTTATCAGTCAGACTACACAAGCATCTATTTAAAAAAAGAAGGTATAACATATAACATAACATAACATAACATAACATAACATAACATAACATAACATAACATAACATAACATAACATAACATGGATGTTATGCCCTATGTGATAGATGTCATTGTTATGAACACCTTCCCTTTCTTAAAGTATGGAAGAGTTTTAAGTCGGATTCAGGCAGGAGAAAAAGAAAATAAAAATTTAAAAAAAATATCCAGAAAACATTGATGTGCTGTTTCTATACTCATGGAATGATAACTTTGAAGGAACTGAAATACCAGAAAAATCTGAGCATGGGATCGTTGGGAATCAAGCAGGCTTATTTTCTCTCCATAAAAGGCTCCCTTTGATAGAGATGGCCTTAGTAACTGTGTTAAGAGGTTAAATAATATTAATCAAGTGATCAAAACAGAGTTATCCAGATATTTTTTAAGATTGTTGTGGTTTAATATCAGCCGGTAACTAAGCCTCACAGAGTTGCTTGCTCACACTTCCAAGTGTAATGGGGGAGAGAACTGGAAAAAAAAGAGAAATCTCATGCATTGATACAAAGACAGTTTAATAGGGAAAGTTAAATTCACACTTGCAAGAAAAGCAGAACAGGATCTTGCTCACCACTTCCCATGGTGAACAGGTAGGTTTCCAGCCATCCCCAGGAAAGCGGGACTCCATCATGCATAATGGTGTCTTGGGAAGACAAGAACCATCACTCTAAATGTCCCCTTCTTCCTTCGTCTCCCAGTTTTGTATGCGAAGCATGACATCATATGGTGTGGAATGTCCCTGTGGTCAGTTGGGGTCAGCTGTCCTTCTTTGTCCCCTCCTAACTCCTTATGCAGGCCCAACCTCCTTGTTGGTGGAGTGGGGTGAGAAGCAAAAAAGGCCTTGACAGTATATAAGAATTGCTCATCGATAAGGAAAACATCCTCAATTATCAATTCTGTTTTCACTATAAATTCAAAACAAAGCCCATACCAGCTACTATGGAGAAAACTAGTCAAAACCAACAGAAAAATGCAGGGGGAAAACACAAGTGGGAAGGGCCAAGCTTCTTAAAATGAAAGAGAAGACAAAAGTGTTTTTTCATTTTTCCAGTTTTGCTGTGATGTTATACATATTGACTCTTTAGTGATAATATTATTTATGCTCTACATTGGATTAATGACATGGACACTCCTGGCATTAGTCCACTCTTCAATGATACTCTAATAATAATATTTTTTGATTTAATGTTGTATATTTTTTTCTAAGTGGATACATTACATTATTTCAAGATGTTATGTCTGGTTGTATTTGATTCTTATTAACATCACCAAATAAAACCATGACCTAGGATATTTTTTACAAGAGAAAGTGATGTTTCCTGAGAAGTAGATAAAAATTGACATTTAGAATGTAGCAATGAATTAGTTTTTCAAACGTTTCTGTGAGATGCTCTGACAACCCGTTTACCTATAGATGTCTTACAGTCATTGTCCTGGTTTGGACACCCTAGAGGGGCTTAATAGTGATGAGAGAAACCCAACAGAAAACCAAGAACAAGACACAGACACAAAAAACCCCACAAGTTTTATTCCACACACACACACAAACCGACAACAAAAATGCAAAGACAGACAAATTAAGCTCTTCTGAGGCCAGCGGCTGATGTGAGGGAGGGAGCTAGGATGGTGCTGGGTCCTTGCCAGAGTTTCCTGAAAAACACCAGAAAATTAAAGGAACCAGGGAGACTCCCCTCCCCCAGAGAAGGAAAAATACCACAGCTGATAGAAGGATGTGGTCTTCAGCCCTTGCTGCTGCCGTTGGAGCTGCTATGCTGCCCGTGCTGCTGAAAAACGCCACACCGAGACGAGCAGAGATGTTACTCCAATGACCAAGGAATGCCAAAAGAGCGAAGATGGTGTCCGGGATCACCGTTTTATAGAGAGCCAATCTCGCGCGATCTTGGAGTCCCTCCTGGGCGCAGGTTGCCTCCGGATTGGGTAACCGGCACCCGGAAACCACCCCCTGTGAGATCTCACCACGAGGCAAAATGGCGGCGCTTCCTGTCAGAGTGCCATGTGGCCAGAGCCCGAGGGGCAATAGGGGCCACCCACTGGCACCGCAAGGCGTCCTGAGGGCCCTGGTACCGACACCGGGCTGTCCTCAACCCATGCTAGTGGTAGCCACTCGCGGCGGGGCGGCTCCCCTGCTGCGAAGGGCCACCGACACTCGCTGCCCAGTGCCACACCTCATGCGCACAGCTAACCCACTGCGCATGCGCACGGAGCCGGGAACATCCAAGCCGAGCCTGCCAACATTTGGTGGTGATCCCCTGCCGCGGCCAGCTGCCAGGGGCAGTGCCGTGGCCACAACACGGCGCTGCAGCCAGCAGCTCTGGGGAAGAAGGGGGACACTGTGCCCGCCACACTGCGCCAGCAGGGGCCGCAGCTGTGGCAGCCACCGGCTTGCCGCTGACAGCCGCAAGCCGGGCTGGCCCCCACGCCACTGCTGGAACTTCAGTGTGGCATTGCGCTGGGTGTCCCGCACCTGCTGCACCACCACCGCAGGGCCATGCCCACCGGGCGAAATGCGTCGAAGGTGGCAGCCATCTTCGCCAGTCCACGGGTGCTGGTTACCGTGGGACCAAAACTGTGTGATAAAAACAGAATGAATCCAACAGACATGTTTCAAGGCCAAATTTCTTGTTAGGCCGCATAGGTTCGCATTCCTTTCTAATAAGGCATATCACAAGGTCTGGACACAAGGACATGAGAAAAAGCACGAAACTGCGGTAAACAGCACCTGCTCGGTAAAAAAATAGCAATAAAGGTTACTATAGCAATAAAGTGTTAACATTAGCCAGTTTTGTGACCTTAGCCAATTAGCTGTTAGTTTCAGGTGTAAACAATATATGTGTGATGTGGAACCAATCAAGTAACTCGTAAACACGTGTGTGAAATTGGAAAACTTATAAATGTAATTGAAAGTAGAGAATAAATGGGATTTGACTTTGCATCATATTGATGTGTCTGTGTCCATCCTGAATCCTGCTTGAATGTCGGCCGCGACACACGGGCAGGGGACACACTACCCCTGTGCCACAGATTGGTGGGGAGGTGGCGGGCACCTCTTGCCACTGCCAGAGCGGAATGGAGGCAACCCCCGCCTGGCACAGACCAGCGTACACGCCGGGATGGGACGGTTCCCATGCCGTACCCACCGCTGTTGCCAGGCTACTCGTCTCCCTTCCCCCCCTTCCCAGAAAACCCAAAAAAACCTTTCAAAAACCCCCTAAATGCCCCCTCCCCGTCCCCCAGGAGAGAGGGAAAAGACAGGGAAAAGGGAAAACAGGTTTTAGCTTCAGGAACTTTCATTTCACCCTATAACAATCCACCCCTTAAAACTTTTTTTCCATTTACCCGAACATGCTCTAATTTAGAACCATCAACTTTAATGTATAACTAATTAGGAAGGGAGGAAAAAGGGAGAACAACTTATAACTTGAACTGTAAACATTTGACTGATTCTTTAAAACTGTAAATTAAAGAAATGACCAGGGAAGGGGCACTATGGGAACTGTCCTGATTACACAGGGGTGATGTCACCCTCAGGCATGCAGCATGTCTCGCCATCCTCTCTCATTACCCACTATGTACATCCAGGTCCTTGGGCAAAGATAATCCCACGAATGGCTTATCTTTGTTTGGGTCAGAGTTCACCCATACTGATTTTTCTAGCAGGCCTCTCACGTGAGTCACTGGGACTCCGTCACCATCTGTGGTGTGGAGGTACTCAGACTGAGCGGGACCAGCTCTATTTACAGATCCTCTGGTGTTAACTAGCCAAGTGGCTTTGCTTAGGTGCTGATCCCAGTTCTTGTAAGTCCCTCCACCTAATGCTTTCAGCTGGGTTTTCAGGAGCCCATTATACCTTTCTGCCTTACCAGCAGCTGGAGCATGGTCTGGAATGTGGAAGACCCATTCAATACCATGCTCCCTTGCCCAGGTGGTAACCAGGCTGTTTTTGAAATGGGTCCCGTTGTCGGACTCAATTCTTTCAGGCGTACCATGTCGCCGCAAAACTTGTCTCTCCAGGCCCTGGATAGTGCTTCAGGCCATAACATGTGCGACAGGGTACGTCTCTAGCCAGCCAGTGGCAGCTTCTACCATGATAAGCACATAGCGCTTACCTTGTCGGGTCTGTGGCAGGGTGATATAATCAACCTGCCAGGCTTCTCCATATTTATATTTTGACCACCTTCCACCATACCACAGAGGTTTGATCTTTTTGGCCTGCTTAATTTTGGCACGCGTTTCGCAGTTGTGGATCACCTGTGCGATGACATCTAAGGTGAGATTCACCCCTTGATCACATGCCCATCTATAAGTGGCATTCCTGCCCTGGTGACCTGATGCATTGTGGGTCTACCTAGCTAAAAAACACTTCCTCCTTGTGCTGCCACTCTAGATCCACCTGTTACACTTTGATTTGGGCCGCCCTGTCTGCTTTATGGTTATTCTTGTTCTCTTCACTGGCCTGGCCCTTTGGAATATGGCCATCCATGTGCCGAACTCTGACATTTAGCTTTTCTCTTCTGTTGGCAATGTCCTTCCAAATGTCAGAGGCCCAGATGGGTTTGCCCCTATGCTGCCAGTTGGTCTTCTGCCAGCGGTCCAGCCATCCCCACATCGCATTGGCTACCATCCAGGAGTTGGTGTAGAGGTAGAGCTTTGGCCATTGGTCTCTCTCTGCTATGTCTAAAGCCAGCTGCACAGCTTTCAGTTCAGCAAACTGACTAGATCCACCTTCTCCATCAATGGTCTCCACAACTTGTCAGAAAGGATTCCAGATGGCCGCTTTCCACCATCGGGTTGTTCCAACGAGGTGACAGGAACTGTCGGTGAAGAGGGCAAAACGCTTTTCATCATCTGGTATCTGGTTGTAGGGCGGAGCTTCTTCGGCACGGGTCACTTTCTCTTCTTAGTTGGTGTCATCGGTGAGCTTGAAGCTCTCACCTTCAGGCCAATTTGTGATGATATCGAGAATACCAGGATGGCTCGGACTTCCAATACGGGCACATATTTTGGCTTCAGAAACTTTTGATTCACCCTATAACAGTCATCTAAAGGGAAAAGGGCTCATTGCACTGAGGATATACCTTATTTCCTCAAGAAATTTTTATTGTTTATTATAATAATGTGTTCTTAAAGTGTACACAAATACTGTAAATATTGAGCAGAAATCATGACTATGAATAACACTCTACAACTGTGATCGGAGTAAACTTAGATTTTTTCCTAGTATTTCATTTTCCTGATCCTGATTCTTAAGTAATTGGAGACAGAATCATTTGTATTGAAACTTGACAGTGTAAGATTTAAGAAAAAATAATCCACTAGTAAGGAATTTGCCAGTGGAATTTTCTCTACTCATAGCTTATCAATATATTGCTTTTGATGTCATAATGTAGTAATGCTTTTACAAGCATTGAAAACATGGAGACCATTGTTTGTGTCTAGCTAAGCCCTAAAATACTTCATAACTATCTACAATTGTCTTCAGCTGATAAAGAAAAGCTGAAACCAAAAAGAGATATCATGTTAAATATTTCGTCATAGCAAAATGATGTTGCGTAATCTTGTCCCATGAGACATACGACGAAAAAGAAGACACCTGAGAGGATTTAGTCAGGCTCAGAATTTTGAATAAGATAAGCTCATGTAAAGATATACCTCTGAGATACATGGCTTACATTGCTCCCAAAACTCAGATTGAATATAGACAGGAAACACTTTGTGAACACACATGTGATGCATATTTCATGCCATTAAGTTCTGCAGCTTTAGAATTTAACCAGATTCTTGGAAAAAAAATAAATATGAAGATAACATGTTTAATTATGCTTTTTGCAGGGATACTTTTGCAATTTAATGAAGAAATATATAAGCTGTAAATAAAACTGTAACTGGTTTGTTTATATATGTTACAACTAAAATTTAACTTTTTTACCTGGCTTATACATTTGGAGAGACATGTTTGCACTATTTTTTTTCTGTTTGAATACCATACATGCCATGTTTTTTTGGATGTAGGTCAGCTCTATAATTTTATTCCTTTGCATACCCATTAACACTTTATATAAATTTCTTATTGACATCACTTGTTCTAAAGTATTAGCAAAAATTCATGTTGTTGATACCCAGGCCCTTCTTCCTTCTTATTTAAATCTAGTAATAGGAAGTATAAATATGAACACTCTTTCACATTATTAATGATCTAATTCTATATATATGTGCAGTGTGGTACAGCACAGGAAATACTTCTGCCACTTTTCTTTAACTTCTTCAACATCCCTGGAATCCCTGTGGTGAGATTCAGACATTCAATTTTTCCCTGAAAACATCATTTAAGAAGCAAAATTTCTTCACTAGTGTTTCTGTGAACTGGAGGATGTGCTTAGTGGGCCTTTGATTCATTTTTCACCTCATCAGCACCTTGTAAGACAAATACTCATTAGTAGTAATAAACAATACAGTAATTCTCCAAATAAATTTATATAGAAACTGTTACACTTGCATCTTCCTATATTTCTCCTTTTTCTTTTTGTAAAGAATGATATCTACAGTTTTAAGAGTTTTGGCCTTGATTTTCTGAAATAGTTTGATCTGGAAAGTGCGACATGCTTGAGAATAACGTGCCATGACTTGTTCACACTAGCTCTTGATATTTTACTGAGTACCTACTCATTTCTGGTACCTTGAAAAAGTCATACCATTTCTATCCTAAAATTTCCTGCATAGAAAAGGGGGGTGGGGGGAAGTACCTAATAAGTTTCATTTGCATTCTAGCCTTATGTTCTTTCAAATTTATTTACACACTGTTTTTATATTTATTGCTGATTTATCCTTCAGTGATGGTATATAATATTAGTTTCCTTAGAATGCTACAACTCATGAGACAAAATGGCTACATAAAATGTCTGATCAGTAGTCGTCCAAATCACTTGTTTCTCTTTCCTATCATAGTTTCCTCTTGAAGTGTAGGACTGGAATTTGGCTTTTTTTTCTCTGATGGAGACTAGATTCTTGTTAGTGAAGGTAGCTGACTCTGTCTTTTATCCGTATTCATCATTGTGTCTTTAGTTTTGTAGGACCCGAGTCTCGAAGCCAGAGACTTAACTGGGACTATTACTTTTTAAAATATATTTAAGGCTTTACATTTTTCACTCAGCCAAATGTTGCATATGTTTTCCAAGACATTGCTTTTAATTTAGTGAAAAAAACCCCAACATTTTGGCAAAAGTTAAAAGGGATAACGTATAACCAAGGTAAGACATTTCACCAAAGCAACCAGCAAACACCAACACACACTTTGTAAATACAACCTATTGGTTTTAAATTACCCAAAATATCAAGAAAAAAGATAAAGAGTAAAGAAAGAAAGGATATTAAGAAAAGGAAGAGTACTGAAAAGAGGAAAAGAAAGAAAAAGAAAAGAAAGATATTAGAATAAGAGAAAAATATGTTACAAGTCTTTTACATGGTGATTGCAGGTCCAGAAAAATTGCACATTCATTTTAGAAACTTTTTTATTCTGAACAAATATTTTTCCATGCTGAATGTAAATAGAGTATTTATTTTTTAGGCTAGGTTAACATAACTGTACATCTGAGATAATAAGAGTTTTTTCCCTGATATTTTTCATAACTCACAGTGGTGTAAATGAAAATACAGTAGAAGAGTACTCCCTGGAACTGGAGAGTAATTTATAAGCCATAGTAGTGTTTGCTAACAAGGCTATAACTTCAAATTATCTGTACTGTAATTTTGAGGAAATTTCTGTGTGTTGGCTATTCCACAAGCAGTTGTGGGTAGTTTTTGTTAGTTGAATGTTGATCTTTTGATCAAAAGTTATCTAGCAAAATCTATTCAGTAGTTCTGCTCTAGAGAAGACATTTTTGCTATAACAAAACAATATAATCTTGGAAATCAGTCTACTCTGGTATGAAAATACGGATTAACATAATTTAATTTCACATAAGGAAATATCTTGATGCTGAAACATATATAGCTGCCAAAATTTCACTGAATTTCTGAAGCATCTCAAAAAAAAAAAAAAAAAAAGAGTGTTTAGTGTGTTTTCAAATTTTAAAAAATGGAAAGATGTGTATGTCCCAGCAGATTTTTTTGCATAATTTCTTCATACATGAGCTCTGGTCTCTAAGCATAAAAATTCTTAGACTGAAGACTAGAATTCAGATACAATGGACATAAAACAGACATATTTTTAATTAAACAGAATCAAGTGCATAATGGGAGTCTAGAAGACAAACAAAGACAGCAACAGCACTGGAAAAAAATGATAGAAATAAGTCATAAAATCATAGAATCATACAAATAATTATATTAAAAATACTCTTAAGAATCCAACCATTGATGCAGTGCTGTCAAGTCCACCACTGAACAATTTCTATAAGTGCCACATCTATATGTCTTTGAAATACATCCAGGAATGGTGACTCCACTGCTTTCCTAGACACCCTGTTCCAATGCTTTGGAATACTTTTGGTGAAAAAATTTTCCTAATATTCTGGTCTAAACCTTCCCTGGTGCAACTTGGTTCATTTTCTCTTGTCTTATTGCTTGTTACCTGAGAGGAGAGATCAACACCAGCCTTGCTACAAGCTTCTTTAAGGTAATTGCAGAGAGCAATAATGTCTCCCCTTAGCCTCCATTTCTCCAGGATGAACAGCCTCAGTTCCCTCAGCCACTCTAAACCCCAGATCCTTTTCCACTGGGCCACTTGCCAGACACTTTACCAAGACTGTAGTGTTGCATGGGGTTGTTTTGACCCAAGGGCAGGACCTGGTACTTCACCTTGCTGAACTTCATACAAATGGCCTTGACCCATTGATCCAGCCAGACCAGATCCCTCTGCAGGGCCTTCTGATTCTCTGGCAGGTCAACAGTAACACCAAGCTTAGTATCATCTGTGAATTTACTGAGAGTGCATTTGATGAACTTATTCACATCATTGCTAAAGATGCTTAACAGGGCAGGCCCAACTACTGAGCCCTGGGGAACACCACTTGTGATGAGCTGCCAACTGTATATAAATCCATCCGTCACCACTCTTTGGGCTTGGTCATCCAGCCAGGTTTTTACCAAAGCAGCAATATACCCATCCAAGCCATAAGCAGTTTTGCCAGGAGAGTTCTGTGGGAAAAGGTGTCAAAGGCTTTACTGAAGTCCAGGTAGACAATATCCACAACCTTACCCACCAGGTGGTTCACCTTGTCCTAGAAGATCAGGTTAGTTAAGCAGTACCTGACTTGCATAAAATTATGCCAGTTAAGGCAGGCTTTATTCCTTTGTATTTCTCTCTATATAACCTCATGATATACTTTTAGTTCTGAATTGGCTGCCTGATCTTTCAAAGGTTATAAATTCTCTTATTTTTCCTTATTTTTAGTCAAAATATTTTGTTCAGTGTCCTGGTTTGGACACTAGGGACATTAATAGTGACGAGAGAACTCAATAGAAAATCAAGAACAAACCAACAAGTTTTATTTTACACACACAGAAACCAACAATAAAGTGCAAAGACAGACAAACTGAACTCCTCCGAGGCAGACTGCTGGTGTGAGGGAGGAAGCTAGGATGACGCTGGGTCCTTGCCGAGATTTCCTGAAAAACAGGAACAATAAAAGGAAGCCAAAGGGAACCCCAGGGGACAGAAATACCACAGCTAGTGAGTGATGTGGTCCTCAGCCCCCCGCGCGGCCTCCGCTGCCGCTGAAGATGCACTACTGCTCGCAGAAAAACGTTGAGCCAAGATAAGTAGGGATGCAACTCCAATGACCGATAAGCCCCGAAAGAGAGAGATGGCCTCCAGGATCACTACTTTATAAGGAGTCTAATCCCACGCGATCTCGGACTCGCCCCCGAGCGCAGGTCGCCTTTGGATTGGCTAAATGGCGCCTGGGAACTGCTGCCCTGCAAGATCTCTCCACGAGGCAACATGGCGGCGCTTCCCATCGGAGTGCCTTGTGGCCAGGGCCCCAGGGGGGTTATAGGGCCGCCCGTGGGCGCCACGGGGTGCCCTGGGGGCCCCGAGCATCGGCACCGGGCTGCCCTCAACCTGTGTGACAGTGGCAGCCACTCGCACAGGGTGGTTTTCCCCCGCTGCACGGGCCGCTGCCACTCTGTCAGGTGTAGCATTTCACGCGCACGGGAAATCCACTGTGCATGCGTGCAGCGCCAGAAACAGCTAAGCTGAGCCTGCTGGCGCTCAGTGGTGGTCCCCCACTGCTGCCAGCCGTGCCAGTGGGGCTATGCTTGCGGCAGCTGCTGGGCAAACGCTGGCAGCGGCACCCCCCCCGCTCGGCACTGATGGCCACAGGACGGGACGGCTGTGCACCAGCTGCTGTCTGTCTGGCATATCTGGCAGGGAAGGCGGCAGGCACTCCTGCCGCCGTTGGCAGGGGCAAACTAGCCCACCCCCCCTCTCCCCTTCCCAGAAAGCCCCTAAAAATCCTCAAAACCCCCCAAAACCCCCTCCCCATCCCCCCCAGAAGAGGGAAAAATAAACAGAGAAAAGGGAAAATGTTTTAACAGCTGAAACTACATTTCGCTCCACAACACCATGTGATTACTTCCTAAGTTCAGTTCCATTTTGAAGTGCAACAGCAAATTGTAAGGAAGGCAATAATCCACAGCAAGCAATTTGCTCGAGGAAAAAGAGACTAAGTGGATACAGATGCCAAAGCAAGCCAAAGGTAAAAATAAAAAAGGTGGGGGGGGAAGAAATTAATTAAAGCAAGTTCTACAATACTCTAATTGCTGTTGGTAGTGACAACAAATATACTGGATGCTTTTCAGAGGCATGTGAAAATCAAGCTTTCCTTTTAATGAGTTTTCGCCTGAATTAGCTTTGTAAGACCATAAGGTGGTGGACAATAAGATATGAATTCCATGCAGTGTGTTGCTAATAAGTACTTCATTGGTTGTATGTCCAGAACGGCTACCACTGTGAAGCTAAACAGGGAGAGCAAGGCTTTGCACTGTCTTCGGCATGTTATTTGTTTAGTGTTGTTTTCCAATGGATCAGAAAAATTTAGAATGTGTTAAGATATTCAGGCAAAATTTAATTGCAAAAAGTTGCAACATGTACTTCTTCTCCATTAAATCACCATCAAGTTTGAGAAAGTAAATTTTTTCTTGTCAATGAAATGAGTTGGTGACAGTTGTGCAGAGACTATTATTTCAACATAACATTATTTTAACATAATCTCCAGAGATACTATTAATACCAGCCAAAAAAAAAAAAAAGCTTTTTATAAACTTCTTTCACAAAGAATTTTTAAATAATAATAATAAAAAAAAATTAAATAAATATTAAATGTGATAGGCCTGGAAAAAAATTAAACATGAATGGCAACTCTTTGCAATGACTATGTGGTCACCAAGATTTTTTACTATAACTTCATACCTATACACAGACGTTGTTCTATTTTTCACCTGATGATACAAAAAAATACTGTTTTGACTCTCAACCATTTCAGTAAAGGGAATGTATATATCCTGTCAATTTCTTCTGAATTTTCTGATGGAGCAAGTAAGAAAATGAGACTCACAGGTACAGAAGATGTCTGAAGGCACACTGTTTTTCTATTTACACATGGGTATCTATAGCAGTCTAAATTGTGCTTGAGATGTGAATGAGAATTTTTTTTTTTTTTCAGTGATGGTCTTAATACTTAAATTAGTTCTAGCATCAGAACAAACAGAACTGCTAATCTTAGCCTGCAGATTATATTAATCTCATAGCCACGTAAATAATGTAATGAAATCAATAGTTCAGTGGACTAAGACAGAAAAAAATAAAAAGAAATAAGAGACCAGCCTCTGAAGCACCTTGTTGCTTTTAAGATCAGGTACTGGTTAAACTCTGTTTAATATTTGATAGATTGATTTAACAATAGGACCTGTTGAATATTCATAAAAATATAACAATTAAAGGAATTATTTCTTTTTTCCCTATTGCATATTTGTATATTTCTTGAGATGTTGAGCTCCTCTTTTTTCTATGTGCTATTTCTAACTCAAATACCTATGTAATGTGTGACTTAAGTGACCAGGGATTCAGTTTTCTTCTCTCTCTGATTTGAAGAGTTTTCTTGCAAAGGTTTTTTTTTTGTATGTGACTGTTGTATGTAAATGTAAATGTTACCACATACAACCTAGTATTTCCCATGCTGAATGTAGAAATTTAAAAGCAGTTATTGCTGCTATTAGTTGAACTACTGAGGCATGGTAAAAAGAGAAGAAGTATTCATGGCAATAATAGTAAAAGATGAGAGGTTTACTTTGAAAAGTAAATTACATGCCAGAGAACAGATACTTTAGTTACTAATTACTGTACCACAGTTGAGTACAACAGAGCATTTATGTGGCAAGTGAATTCTGTTGTGTAAACTCATCTGTGCATTTTAATTCTGATGCTATAAGCTGTCAGAGTATAGTCTGTGAGAATCTCAGATAAAAGCAAACTGATCTGGTAATAATAGGGATGGTCACTATATTCTGCTTGAAGCTGAGGGAGAACAAATTTTGGAATATATATTGTTTAATTTTGGTTTCATAAATCAATGATGAATAGCTTCAGTGCATCAGTATATTTGGAGCCATAATATAAAGTAGGCTAGTTTAGCTGTCTACTCACAAATCTATGAAACAGACAAAACAGCTATGTTTTGTAATGTATTGATGTGCCTCTTCTGCTTTCTACTATTTGTATAAGTATTTATCCAGAACTTCTAGAGTAAAATTAGGTCCTTTTTTCTGTCAGTCAGATACAATAAGACAGCACTCTGAAAATTCTATAGTGCACTAAGGCAAAAGCCATCCAATGTATAAAAGAAAAGACACAGCAGAAGTGGAGGGAAGGATGGAATAGTCAGCAACAAGAATTACAACAATTTTAGGGAACAGAAATACAGGGTTAGCTTCACATTTTGAATCAGTGAATAATAATCATTAGCTTCGTATTTATTCTGAGGAATCAATGTCAAACTGATTGAAGATGCATATAACTGAATTTTAGAATGACTTTTAGCCTTTTTTTTTAGTAAAGTAGTGTTAAGGTTAAGCATAAAAAAAATTCTTCTCACCAAAATTATTTTTCTGCCAATGCTGGGTAACGTGACTGAACAACATCGGGCAAAAGACATCATTCAACCAGGGTAATTATTGCGCCTATTTCTAAATTGGAGTGGCAATCTGAAATGCTCATGATTCAAGGTCCTATCCTCTAAGAATTAGTTTTTCTAAATTGAGCTGGTCATTTAGGAGTAACTAGAGGATTTCTAATCTGAGTAACTGGAGAACTCTGTGTGTGTGTGTTTGTGTGAAGATACCTGAACAAAACCTTGATGAAATAGTTTAGTGCAAAAATTCTCTTCATAAATACATTTATTTTTTAAGAAAGCTATAACTTTTCTACAGGTTTAATTTTCTGCTTTAAGTTAAAGGTGATATGAAAGCACAGGTTAAAATGAAGGTTTTCATAGAAACTTTCAAATATTATTCTTAATGGAGATTCCTATGAATACCTGCAGCCTTGGGATGTATAAACTGGATTTCTTTCCAAGGGAGCTAAACTACAAGCTCCATATATATATATTGGTGGAAATATAAATATCCAGCCCAAAATCTGGTCCTGTAGCATTGAACAATTTTGCTTATTGTCCAGCAGACTAAATCTGGTTGAAAGTAAAAACCTTCATACTTCATGCAGTTAATATGTTGAAGTCTCAGCACTAGATGTTTTGATCTACTAATTTACTACTATTGTACTATGTTTTTTGTTTCTGTAGATATGTCTTGCACACAAAAACCGTCTCATTTGTTTTTTTTTTTTATTTAAAGGACAATACAAGCTCCGTTAAGCTATAGTCCTTTTTGCTATTTTTGACGTTTGCTATATTTTTCTTAGAAAAGACACATTAAATCTAATTACTCAGAGGGATATAATAATTATTCACATGTAAAGTACCTTTTCCTAAAGGAATTATCCCTAGCCTTATTTTTGTATGAAGTTATTCCATAATTACTTGGTTTCATTTATGGGTGCCAAAATATTCATGGCAACATAACTCCAGAGGGTTGCTGAGTGAATTCCTAGCAGTATGATTCTGAAATATATTATTGACTGAAAAGTAGTTTTTCTGCAATACTACTGGGGGGGAGGGGGAAACAAACCACAAACCTAGCAGTAAACATCAAATATTTGTTTTAAATTTACCAACAAAACTGATATAAGAATACTTTCTATTGCTGTATCCTGTAGCTAACTATTTATATCTCATATTTCCCCAAAGCTATGCTAGCTTTCCGAGTCTTTGGTTCATTCCTAGCTAGTAGCACTGAGAAAAGAGTCTTTTTCTAGCCAGAAGTGGTAGAATGTTAGCTCTTGGACACCACAGAATTGTGAATATTTTCTAATTATATCATCTTAGTGTGACAGAAAAGCAAGTGCTTCTGATGTCATAAATTAGGTGTAGATCACAAGCAATCCCAAAGTTCTCTTATTTCTTATCTGAAACCTAAATCATGATTTTTTTTTCAGCATTACTTGAAATAATTTTAAAACTTGTATTTCAAATACCCAAAGGTTTTTTTGAAAAAAAAAAATAATCTGGCAATACTCGTTATGATGATTATAAAAACCTGAATACATGAAAAAAGCTGACTTAAGAAAATTGAAATACTTTCTTTTTTAACAAGGCCATCAATAGTAGGACCAAAAGTAGAGTATGATGTAAAGAGAAGAGGGCGAAGTATGTGCAGAATAGTTGCTGAAGTCTACATTAGTTGCAAAAGGGGATTTGTCAAGAAAAGCTGTGCATATGATTCATCTGTCTGCATTTCAATGAACTAGTGTATCACAGGATTTCTGAGAGAAGACCTGGTTAATTCTTTCACCATATGCTTGAAATAACTGTTCTTCACTGAGTGTACTACCACTTTTGGCAAAGAAAATAAACTTTTCTTGCAGCTCAAAGATATAGATCAGCTTTGAAGAAATAGGAGCCAGAACAGAAATTAAACTCCCATGGATGTTTACTTGTCTGTTTCCATCCTGAAAACTCATCTACCTTCATGGGGCTAGTTTAGGGTACAGATGTAAGTGACTATATATTTCCTCCAAACAACGTATTTTAAACCCCACCTTTCTTGTACAAAGCCTAATGTTCAAAACATGTGAAGAAGAAATTAGCTACTGTACCTGGTTTGAACTAGCAATTCCTAGAATAAGTTATGGATATGGAAATCTGGTATTGGAATTTATCTATAATCAAGTGCTTGATTGTATCAAACCTTTTTAAACCTCTCCTGGATTTTAAAAATTGCTGACGCTCAGTATACTTTTATGTATCATGGTTTTACCCCCTAGGGGGCGCGGTACTGACAAGAGAGTACAATGAAGCAATACACAAAAAAAACCAACAAGCTTTATTTCACACACACAGAGAAAACCGACAATAAAAACTCAAAGGCAGACAAATTAATCTCTTCCGGGGCCAGCAGCGGGTGAAAGAAGGAGCTAGGATAGTGCTGGGTCTTTGCTGGAGTTTCCTGAAAAACACCGGAACAATTAAAAGCACCCAGACGCCCACCTTCCCTTTCTCACAAAAAGAAAACCACAGCTAATGGAAAGATGTGGTCTTCAGCCCATGCCGCTGTCGCTGGAGTCACAGATCTCAACACTGAGATAACCGGAAATGCTGTCTCCACCTCCGACGATCCCGAAAGGGGAAGATGGCCTCCGCTATTGCCCTTTTATAGGGGACCAATCCCACATGATCTCGGAGCCCCTCCCGAGCACAGGTCGCTCCTGGATTGGGCGACCAGTGCCCGGGAACCACCCCTTATGAGATTTTGCTGAGCCAAAATGGCAGTGCGGCCATGTGGATGAACCCCGAGCGGGGGCGTGGGCCACCCGCGGGCACTGCCAGACATCCCGTGGGGGCCCAGTACCGATACCAGGCTGCCTTGACCTGCTGCAGGCAGCTCCCCAGCTGCGAAGGGCTACCGACAGCCCTGCTGTTTTCCATGCACATGGGAAACCCACTGCTGAGACTGGCCCGAGCCAGGACCAGTTGGTGCTGGGCGGCCATCTCGCTGCTGCCAGCAATGCCGCGACTGCGGCAGCCGCCAGCCAACCTGTGGCAATGGAGCCGTGCCCGCAAGGCAAGCCAGGGGAAGCACCACGCCCATCGTGCCCACGGGCAAGCCGTGTGGGAACGCAGCTGTGATGGGACTGGCCCCATCCCGCTGTGGGCTGGCGGGGAGCACCAGGACCAGACGACCCCGTCCCTGCGCAGACTGGTGAGTCATACCGGCACTCATCGCTGTTGCCATGATAACCCGTTTACATACACATACGAAAAACACAGTTTAAAACACCCGTGTTCCCCCCCCCACCTCTGAAAACCTCAAAAAGCTTCAAAAAGCCCCCAGAAGGGAAAATCAGTTTTAGCTCCAGAAACTTTCGTTTTCACCCCACACCACTATGGAAGCTAAAATATTTGATTATTACAGGTAATCCATCATAGTTATTTTTAACACAATAAACAATTGGTCCTAGGCCAAAATTAGAATAATTTCCTCTAAGTAAAAAGATTTACCTCACTAAAATACAAGTATTATTTGGTAGCTGAACTAATTTTCTGGATTTCTTAAAGCTACTCATACATGCACATTCTTAGTTTTCCTAGAAAGATAGAATCTTTTCACAATGAAAACTGACCTGAGATTTAAACCCTCTTTGCCTTAATTTTGCTTTTTATATGAGGATCTATTTCAGAGAAATAGGATAGGAACTGAAAATCCCTGATGTCACAAAGGAAACAGCCGAACCCTTACTTAGGAAAGACTCAGCATATAACTTTTCAAGGCAAGACTACCATCGTGTGGCCTTTGTGTACAACAACTAGCTGAAGGCATGGATTTTACATAAAGATATTCACACGAAGAAATAGCACTCACTTCTTCTGTTTGTTGCTGACAATGTCTTTGTGAACGCAAAGCTTATATATCTTTCAATAGAAGTTGTTTTGAATCAAATAAAGACTTATTTGACTTTATGTATAGCTGGCATAACAGATGCAGAATAATATTCAAAAGCACAACACAAATACTTTGTATAAATAAGTGCTGCTGAAGATATGTCCTGTAAAAGGAGAATCACAAATCAACAAACTACGCTAGTCTCTGTTCAACCCACATGAAGTAACTGGATACTGCTTTCTTTTTTTTTTTTTTTTTTTTTTTTTAACCATATTGTTAAATAAAAAGAGGGGAAAATAATCAGCGGAATTTTTTTTTTTTTTTGGCAACAATTGATGTAAATAAGAAGCAGGGAAAATACTCAGCTGAAATTTGTTTAGGATGGACTGCTGTGTCTATCTAAGGTGGCTGATTTAAATTGTTTACAACTTGGTTTTACTGGATATATGTGCACTTAATGTGGTATTGGAATATAACTTCACACAAGTGAAACTTCTGTCTGTGGTATTTCATCTGCACTGCGCTTGAGAGGCTTTCCTTTTTACTACCAATGTGATGAAAATTTAATGTAACTTAATAAAACCTGGCAAAAAACCTGTCTTGATCATATATAGAAAAATACTTAAATTTGTCTTTTACAGGGCAGCCGAAGAAACTATTGCTCTATTAGATAACATTCACTACAATCTTACAAATTATATGTATACATGTTGATATGTTTTAGCATGTCATGTCTTCAAAAACTAATATTTGCAGTGTTTACATCTAATTAATAGCTCATTAGAAGAGATGCACATTTTTAATCTTGCCAAAATGGTATTTCTCTGCTATCACAGTATCTAATGGTCTCTGCATTGAATCTCCTTTCAAGGGAGGAAGTTCAGGCTTCTTTGCTCTTCCCAGCTCTGCTACCATATGAAGGCACCTGGACAGTCCAAGAGCAGCACTTTCCAGCAACAACTGAGGAAAAAGAAACCTTTGTGGCCCTTGGGCTTTTTTCTATCTTTTGTTGTGAGGTCACTAAGAGGCCCAGCTGGTCGTTTGTGTTCTATTGGTTACAGAAGCCACCTGAGCATCTTTTCTGGCGACTTTAGTGTGAAGCTATGAGAAGAGTCTGGCTGTCTTCTCAAGGATGCTGAAACATAGATGGAGAGAGCAGGATGTGGCTCTATTGGCTTTTCATCTCCAGAGAGACTCAAATCAGTTGTGCAGTCTTTCTTCATGTATTCTCGGTTCTGTCTGCCTGCTCACATGGGGCTCTTGGGTATTTGCTGTAGCTTGAGAAGTTCCTTTTTGATGTGGTGAGTACTAAACTGGACTTAATCCTCTTTCTGTGGTCTGGCAAGTGTTAGAATTGTCTTTGTCCCTACTGCTGGCTTGAGTCTGATTAACAGGATGGAGAGCATGGTGAGTAATGGAACCAGTGTGGGACACCTGTCTGAAAACAAGGTGCCCTTAAAAAGGCCAAAAGCTGTAAGGACCTTCCAATAAGAACTGTGTCAAAATTCTTGCTAAAATCTAGATAATGAACTTCTACTGCTTTCATCTCATTGAATGATTCATTTCATACTAGAAATTTTTTAGGCTGACCAGGCAAGTATATTAACACTTACTTTACAGTTCACAAGACAAACAAAATTGGTATAAAGTTGGCAATATAAAAGTAATATTGGTGTACTTGATCCAGACTCTTGAAGGAACACAAACTATTCAACTTTTGACTGCTGTTAACATTTTTCTTCTTGTCTTCATTATATTGAGCCCCAAAAATGTGAGAGAATTTCCTGAAAAATATTAATCACCAGTTTGCTGTTTCATTTTTCACGGGAATCGCAATCTTTAGTATGGATATGTATCTTTTTTTTATTCCTGCTTAGTTCTTGACATAACTCATTGAAAAAAACATCTATAGACAACATGCTATATATTTCAGTCTTTTACTGTGATTTAAAAAAGTAAGCTAATATATAGTACCAGAAACAATCAAACAAACCCTGTTTTTTTCTAAGACTTGAAAACTGCTTTATATGTAATATAAGGGTAGGAAATATATGCTTATCAGTGTCACTGGATATATAAATGTTAATGAAATACATAATTACATTGTTAATGATCATTAATTCTCCAAGATAAATGATCATTTGTGGGAACGCATTCTAATATTAAAAATTAACAAAACAGACTAGTTATAATTGCTGCAAAACTGACAATACTTGTTTGTAATATAGCAGAATCTGAGATTTCATATAGATACAGCACTACAACTAGAAAAAAAAATGTTTCTCTGAGTATGATGTCTATAAATAAAATAAATTGTTAACTACATGTTTTTTGTAATTTTATTCTATCTGAAAAATATTCTTGATTGCCATGATAATGTTTTGATAGCTTTCAAAACAAATAATAATTGTAATTTAAAAAAATAGATTATGCTAGAAAAAAATTAAAAACCCCAACCAACTACAATAATTAAAAGAAAAGAAAGCATTAATTTTCTCCATACACCTTCCATCACATGCTTTCCTGTGTGTTTTCACTGCAGTTTTTTAACAGAAGCTATTTTTTAACACTGAAATGTAGAGCTGCCCTAGTCCCACTTGATTTCATATTAAATTCAATAGTATCTATTTAACTCAGTTTCCTCTACAGAGACATAGGAAACATTTGGGTTATCAGAAATGCATAACTGTATGTGCTTTTTATAGAAAGGTATCTTTTCCAAGCATTTAGCTATGTAAAGTGGATTTCAGCTTCTCTGGAGTGCCTCTCATTTACCCCAGGGACCTTGTGTCTTGCAGGAATACAGCAATACATCACAAATATCTTTAAATCTATGCCAAACAGATCTTATTATGTGTTCTCACCACTCTTCTGAGAGCATGAACCCCAAGCAGATTAAAGCAAAGTAGTTTAGATCTAGGTTTCCAGAAAAAACATCTAAATAACATCCTCTAAAAGTGC
The DNA here is from genome assembly GCA_013400695.1 of Neodrepanis coruscans. Lineage (NCBI taxonomy): Eukaryota > Metazoa > Chordata > Aves > Passeriformes > Philepittidae > Neodrepanis > Neodrepanis coruscans. The sequence goes on along the minus strand of VYZS01101749.1, from coordinate 10,382 downwards.
AGTTGTTGGAAGACATACTTGGTTAATTTGATTATTAGATGGACTATTTTTCATGTACCCATTCTAAACCCAAGAAGTAAATGTTATGTACTTAAACACAGATAACAGTTTTTGGAAATTACTAAAACATTACCCTGTCCAATAAAAATGCTTTATATCACAGAGTCATAGTCAAGTTGGAAGGGAGCTCTACCAAAACCAGGATCAACTAGAGCAAGTTTTGTAGGACTGTGTCTAGTCAGACTCTGAGTATCTCCAAGCACGGACACTCCACAACTTCACTGGATGACCAGTTAGTGTTTCATCATCCACACAGTTCTTATGTTTAAATAGAATTCCTATATTTCAATTTGTACCTGTTGCCACCATCATCATTACAAAACTAGAAATATTTTCTTCCATATGGATTTGTTTGGGTTGGTTTTAAAGATCCTGGTTGTTTCAGCCAACCTAATTTGGGCTACAGCACATGCTAATAAGTGAGCTCTATATGTATTCTGACTGACAGGACATACACAAATTTATAGGCCAACTTGTTAAAATGTAGTTATCATGCATTAGTTTTTTCATTTTGCCTTCACTCAGACTGGCTTTAACTTTGGATTGTGTTTAGTCAAAATAAGCCTGTCATGTCCACAATATTTAAATCTTTTAAATCTGTTCTCTTCTGACAAGAACAGCAAGTCTATTGCAAATGTGTTACTTATTGTGGTACTTTCCCTGTTCTTCCTCCTATCTTTGCTGGTGCTTCTAAAGTTAATTCTTCCTTCCCATATCATCTTGAAAATCCTTGTGCATAGAAAAAATATGACTGGAATAAAAAAATCATAATTTTACATAGCTAGATATTGAAAGACTAATAAAATTAAAAGCTTTAAAAGCAAGCTAAAGAAATTTCTAAAGGGAAACTTTAGGGATTTTTTGTTTTTTCTTACAGAATTCTTTTGATAGGTCTGGTCATTTTTCCTTCATCTGTTATAACAACATACTAAGAGATTAGCAATCTCCTGTAAGGAAATTACTGCATTGGCTGTTCTCAATCTGACATTAATGAAAAATATAATTTCAGAATTGTATTTCAAAGTTAGTTGACCTATAATAGACTCTTATTTCCAAATTAATGATCACTGATTATTATGCCCAAATACATAATTAATAGTCTCACAACCAGAACTTCTTTTCTTCTAATGACCATTCTAATGAGCTTTCCAGCTCTTCTGACTTTCAACACATTAATCTACTGAATATGAATAAGTTTTATTCTATTGATGAAATTTTCAGGGTTTAAATGTCATCTATGAAGTTCCGAAAATAGCATCAGATCAAATAAGCCAATGGTAACATTGACCTGATCAATGGGGGTGGAATTATTTTTTTAGTCTGTGTATTAAAACCAAAATTAAATATTTTCCTCTTTCAGAAGTGTCTAGTGAATTTTTTGATTTCTTGGTGCTTGCTTATTTGTTGAGTTGAAAACACTTCTATCCCATAAAATAGCATTTAAGTCATACAATGTATTTAGAAGGAAAAAAAAAGAACTTTTATGTCTGGGGTTGAAATTCTTTGTTCTGCATTTTATCGTTGAAAATATTGTGGACTGTACAATCACCATACGATGGAAATTTATCTGCGGGGATGACAAAGTTTTGTTGTCTCACAATAGTTGTACTAATCTTTTGCATCCCTGCTCAAGTTGTCTTTCCTAGTCCAAAAAGATTGCTTCTTTCTCCAGATCTGATCATTTCACATCTACAGTTGATTGATGTTCCTTTACTATTCTAGCATTAAAACTTTCTAGAACTGTTTGCAAGTAGTGTAGAGGTGGGAAACTACTGATAGAAGAGTTGAATTGACAGGTGGGCTGTGGTATTTCTGTTGTTGTCTGGTCATCAGGACAGTTTTTGGTTAAATGCATTCCTTTTTCTTATCTCAGATTCATACACCAGTTCATAATTAGTATGCCCCCATTTCCTAGTTAAAGCTGGACGATTGGCTGTAAATTTTGCTTTTCTTGTGTATCTTCCTGGACTGTAGATGTCACTCTAGGGCTGACCAATTATTGTATGCTTCTTTCTTATCAAAGTAAATTGTCAAGTGGAGGAGGAAGGTGCTGAAGATTTTAATTGTTTACTCCTGAGATATTTATGTCTTTATACATTAGTTTGAACATGCAGGAATTGCACTGAATTATGAAACAGTTTTTCAGTATCTTATCTCACTATCTTAAGTATTTTTAAGAAAATATAGTTCTAGTCACTGCTAATTTTATTGCATTCATGAGACTTCTAAAAGCCAGGTAGATGGCTTAAAAAATTTATTTTCTTTTATTCTCTAACAAAAATAATAATAGACTTGACTATATATGTATTTAGACAGCTACTTTGAGATGATTGTGAGGTGTCTAAAGTTGAAAGCCATTTAAGTAATCTGCTGGATTGACTGGATCTCAGCCTTTGCATTCATTTATGTTCAGATTCAGTAGTCAACTGCATTTGATAAATTCCGAATCTTGTTGTGGACAAAACTGGAATCCAACTGACACAGGGAGCCAGCAAATTACTGTTAGCAAATTAACATCTTAACAGTCTAGTGAAAATGTGGACAAAATTTTTATTAGTCCAGTTAAAATAACACTAATACATGTCAAATTATTACAGACAGACACCTGAGGTTTCAGGACAATACAGAGGCTTTTGTTTCCTCCTAGTGGCAGCAAATTTCCATTTCCTGAATCATAGACCAAATGTGTAGAAAGTCATCCATGGAGGCAACAGCAGGCATTATGCTCAGTACCTAAATTACATCGTAATTTAGACAGTAACTTCTATACCAATCTGCTTCTCTCCATGAAGGAGGAACTTACTCCAGAGGGGATTTCAAAGTCTTAAACAGCTGCTTCTCTGAATCACTCCAGGAGAAGCACCTTTCTCAGATCATTGCACAACAGGTCACAGCCCCGTGGGTATCTCGGGCTCTCCTCACCTTGTCCACAGCCCGGGACCCCATGTCAGCCCTGCTGGTGCTGTGAGCTCCCTCCCCAGTGATACCGCAGCAGCAGGGCCAGTCTCCAGCTCCCCACAGCCCTGCTCTGCCTGACTGTGGCCATTCTGGCCTCAGTCCCTTCCACTCTTAGCCTGTCCCTGTCCTCAGGGACATGCCCAATGCAGGGGCTGGGGCAGACCTGGTGTCCCCAGCTGCCCTGCTCCTGGCTGGGGATGGGACAGGCTCTGGCTGTCAGGCCCTGCTATCACCCATCCAGGATTGCTGCTGGCCCCTCAGTGCCCCAACAGCTATCACACACAGGGCCTGTATTCCAAGGGCTGAGATGAGATGTGGCCCTGGATCATGGACAGGGGTGGAGTGATGCCTCGGGACAGGCCAAACTGAAGCAGAAGGGATCAATAGTGCCCTCAGGAGCCTGACAAAGTTACCCTGGAAACACAATTTACTTAAATGAGATGTAAAAATTGGGTGTTGTGGATACTAAACCTGTTTCTTTCTGGTGCCAACATGCCATGTCTTAAATTGCCATCAATGGAGTTTAGTATACATTTGTTTTTATTCTGTTCCTCTAAAATATTGTCTAGGAAAGAATAAGATACAGCAGTTTAAATCCCTGCAGAAGATGTGTGGTTTTATGTGCAAAATGTTATCCACTTCACACTATTCACTTTCTCATTCCAATACCCAAAATTGCTTTCTCAAATCTGCCAAGAGGTTCAGATACACTGTTAGATGTATTTCAAGGTGTTTGAGAAGATAAGCAAACAAAATTTGAAACCTCAAACTGAAGGAAAAGAGAACTCTGGCAGTCAGGTGACATGACCTTTACTTAATTAAAATTTTTGGACAAATGAGCTAAGGATGCAAAATATTAGGAGAACATATTTTTTTTAAAAAAAATACTGTATCCTAATACATTGGAATACCTAATTAAATCATCCTAGTGCTGTATTAACATGGTATAATTGAAATTTGTAACTTTTGTGTGGCCAAGTGAATGACTTTTTTAGAGAGAATATCTTTGGATAATAACTGACGCAACATGTATACATTTGGAAAATGAGTAAAGGTATTCTCCCTCAATTGAGTACATGAGTACAGTCAAACAAACATTTATGGTGATTAGTTATCTGAGACAATCTGCATTGATTTCTAGTGAGGCAGGTAAAATATCCACTTGAAGGAGAACAGTTATCCTTCTTTATCTGGTCAACCAATACCCCGAATAGTACTTGTTCAACTGCCGTAAGAATTCAACAACTTTCTGTTTTGCCTCTAAGCCAGAAGACATGGTAGATATTACTTCATTTCTTTAAGAATAATTCTCAGAGAAAATCAGTGTCTTTAATTATTTACCTCATATCACTTGCAAAGTAGTACAGGATTTTTCTTTTTCATACTGGTCATTCCCTTTACAGCCAGCGTGAATTTATTTCTTCTCAGTCCCTCTGTAAGTATAGCCAAGTTTTAAACAATCATACAAACCCTTAAAATACTGGTTCCATATGCCAAATTGTTGTCCTAATATTTCCCAGTAAAAAATTCCATGCTTTTTAAAAAGTTATTGTTTTCATATTCATCTTTTCCAATAAGAAAACTGGGAGAAGAGCTGTTGCAAAATAGAAAATTGCCATTCTCAGCACAGAGACTGTGAATACAAAATCTTGATTAAACTCAGATTTGCTCCTCCCTAATCAAGACCCCTAAGGCATTGTTGAGTATAAGTTTGATTGATATAAGTTTGTTTGACTGTCTGTCCTTCAGGCCATCTGTGACCCAGTCCAGTTCTGGGACCTAGGGCCTGCTGCTGGAGAAGCCTGCTGCCATGAGAAGCAGGTGCCTAGCTCAAATATATCTTACTCTATTATTAAATGATCATGCTATATACTCTCTGTGGATCTTATAATTTTTCTAACCTCTAAATTTTTAGGCCAAGAAGACAAATCCTACGATGAACTCTCTTTTTGTTTCAATCGCATGTGAAATCTTTTACTAGAACATAAATATTTCATAAAAAAAGACTCCTACTTAACTTTTTAAACATTTAAAAATCATAGTCTGCATTAAATTGTTTTTCAGTCTGACTTTAAATACATCTTCAACACAGACTTTTCCTGACAGTTTGTCAAATCAATGTGTTAAGTAAAATATTTAGATATAAGTTTTTGAAATCTTGCAGCTTGTTACTGTATTCAATAGAATTCTGTATTAATATGAATCTTTCTGAGAGTAGACATTTGTACGTAAGCATTACGCTGAACTGCTCATTGTGGCAAATCCTGAACTAATATGACAACATAAATAATGGGAAGTCTATATATAATTTTCTTCTTAAGTTATGAATAATGACTATTGACTTTCTGAATGTAAAGAAGTCAGAATAGCATTTAAAAGAAATGATGTTCATGACATAGTGCATCATTTTGGCAAGTCTTATGTACAATAAGAAACTTAGTTTCTCTTAACAGAAACAAAATACCTGAAAAATCTCAAAACAACACAGTTGTATTGAAATCAAAAGATTATAGTACTTTGTGATACTCACAAGAGAACTATTGAATGTTTTAAGTACATAAATGACTGTCAACATGTTTGCTTCAAGAACAATTTAAAAATAAGGACTATTTAGTTTTGTGGCCTAAAAAAGATTTACGAGCTTTACATCAAGCACTGGGTGATCAAATGTGGAACAATGTTGTTCCACTATTAAATGATGATATTTAATGATGGGGATGGAGGTTTCCACAGTTCTCTGAATTTATTTGTGTTATCATTTTGCTCACGCAAATGTTGAGATTTCCTTTTCCTCATTCATTACAATTGTTATTGAAATAAAAATAGCAATTTACAGAACTGTAGAATCCAGTTTTGTTTAGTGCAGAATTGTCTTAGCTTAGTGACTTAGCTTAGTGACTCAGCTCCAAGAATTATGTTTGCCTGCCCCCATAACATGGGTCTTGATTTTAGCAAGCTTTATGACAGGAAACATATAGAGCAGTGAGATTCCAATAATGGGATTCTCAGGAATATAAAGAAATAAATAAAACCGAATATATTGATCAGGCTGGAGTCTTTTTCTGGAGAACTTTGAAAAACTTAACTATCATAAAGCAGACTATAAATTTTTAAGCAAACAGGGTACTAAGGATACTAGAAAGCAACATTACTTTGCAGTAAAGATTTGGTGCCATTGCAAGCTTTTTCCTTTGGAGTGACATTTAAGTTACTTAAGTAGTGCTGTGTTGTTTATTTTTGAACAAAGTTGAAGATTTATTACTGTGAATAAACAAAATGAAGGGGTAGCATGCACAAAAGTCAATAATTTAGGAGATATACTGTTAAGAGCAAGTAGAAATAACCTGTGACATTGCAGCCAGGATAAATAAATTGCAGCAATCAATACTGACATTAATCAGCTTCAGATAAGTGAACAAACAGACTTACCTCAGATTTCAGGTCAAAACCAATCCAAAGGATTACTCATGCAGCTGATGAACAGAGATGATGGTGTTCAATCAAATCCAGGCTGAGCAATTGATGAGATTCATCTATTGCACTAAAAAGATGGGTAGAGAGTTCCTCAACGTGGAAATGTACACCTCATATTGAAGCTGATTTAACTGAAAGTACAGGATCAATTATGAGTGTTGTGCTCTGCACTGCTGAGGTCCATGGCTATGGAAGGCTCTATAGGATTACAAGGGAGAAAACATTATACTGTGTCAGCAGCTGTGTTTCTCCTTTCCCTCTTCTCCATAAATTTCACGGATGGTAGATGGGAGCTGAGAAGGTGAAGAGGAAGCCTAGGGCATTGCTTGTGAATGTGACTGTGCTGAAGCCTAAAACGAGAGAAAAATTTTCCCAACAGGGATAAGGTAAAGAGCTGGTCTTTAATGGAAACTTCTAGGTCCACAATGTACATCTAGTGCTATGGCACTGGTACCCCTTTTTCAGTACTGATGAATTATTGTATCTAATGGATACATCCAATCCCAAAATTGTTTGTGCCTCATCCTGTCCCCACCTCTGCCCCTTGGAGCTTCTCAAGGTGCTTTTGGGCATTCTATCATGCTTTGTCTACTCCATATCTTGTTATTTCCCACCAGTTTCATGTACCAAAAGAATATCTTTGCTAGAACTTGTTTTTCCTGAAAAGAACATTAAACAACATTTCACAGACAATAAGAAAGAATGTTTTCTACCATCCTAAATGTGAGAAACCGTGCAGCTATGCTAAAATCCAGAAATATAAAGAATATAAGAAATCTTAAGGTATCAGTTCAGATGCAAAGACCAATGGGGAAGAAAGGGTAACTGTCACTTAACAACTTTGAATTGGTATACTGCAGTACTTGGGACTACAGTTGCCCTGCTAGCCTGTTGAAACCACCATGGCTAAGCCAAGATGCACTTTTCAGTAAGAATGTTTTTGTTTCCTGACCCTCTTCATTCTATTCCTGTCGTATTGGCGAGAATGTAACTGGGGAATACTCCTGGAAGCAACTGAAAACTTCTATGGGCCTTTCAGCTTTGTTTGTACTATGAACTAAGGCAAACTCTTTGAAATGCCACATAATTAACATCAGTGTCTTATCTGTTCATACTGGCAGACTTCTCATAACTAAAGATTAAAAAGTATTTCTGCTTTTATCCCTTCTGTTCTGAAAAAGTCACTACCCAAAAGAAGAGATTTAAAGCCCTACATCCTCAAACAGACGAATGTATAGTAATGCTATTTCAAAATTATCAGTCTGGGAAGAAGAGGAGATAAAGGAGTTTTAGCTTTTCTTCTCACCATCCAACTCTATTTTTAATGTGAAATAATTGAAATAATTTTGCCCAAATTGATTCTATTTTGCTCATGACAGTACATGTGCGAAATGCACTTGTCAAGGCAAGAATATAGGAACAGAGTAAGCATGTATGAGACACACCAGAGTATGCATCCTTGTGTTTAGTAGTCCTCAGTGAACATCTCCTTGGAGGAAAAATCAAATTATTATTGCAATCCTTAAAAGCATTTACTGCCTTCAGTCCCCTTTGGCTGTTTTCTAGATTACTTGTCCATCATGTGAAGATTTTTGTTTGTAACTGCCATCCATTAGTTTCATCTGATACCACCTAATTCTTTTTTTTTTTTGTAAGAGACAGTGAAAAATGGATTTCTACTTTTTTCACTGTCCTTCACGACCATGAAGACCTCTTTCATATCTCCTTTAGTCATCTGTTCCTCCATTTCCACTGTTCAGTGCACAGAAGCCATTTCAAGTCCCTCTTGTAATCTTTTTTTCTGCACATCTGCAGAAATTCCTTTGAATCCTTTTCGAAATAGAGGGGATCAGTACCCATAACTGCACACTGTAATCAGGATGCTACTGAACCATTGATTCATAATGTGTCATGAATCCCCTTTTACCTTTTTCTTTCTCAACAATTTCCAGCTTTAAATCGCTTATTTTTTATAGCTTCTGGGAAGTGAACCCACATTTAATATTTATTTGTTATAGTTCTAAGTTTTTGTCTGAGCTGTCAGTCAAAGGACCACCCCTTCACCTGTAACATTTTCCAATGTACAGCATTTGACATTTATTTACAACTAATGAAATCATATTTATTTACAATTAATTAAATCTGTATTAGAATTTTAAAGTTCTTATCTTGACCCTGATTTAGTAGTTTAACATCAATAACAAAACTTACCACTTTGTTATTCATCTCTTTTGACAATATGCTGAATTGCACATGTTCCCTCAGAGATCCCTGTGAGATGCTACTATTATCTTCCTCCACTAAATAATCTCCTGTCCCATTTTCCCAATGTTTTTCACCTCTTTTGCACCATGGCACAAGTCTTTATGGCATAAAAGTAGTGTGAGCACATAAATTTTTACAATCTGCAGAATAGAATATGTCATATTACAACTCTTGACTCAGATGGGCTAAGAAGTCATATTCCCCAAAACCTAACAGATCGTAGTTGCAGTGCTCTGTGTTACAAGATGCATTTTATGTGGCACTATAGGTAAGGATTTATTAATCTATTGTTTCTGCAAAACCGGAAAGAATTAACATTTTTTCTTTAGTCTAAGATTCAAACTGATAGTCTGACTGTTCCTAAAAGGAAGGGTGTATTCAAATAAAGAATTTTCTAGACTGTGTGTGTATTTGCATAGCTGTGAATTTAATAGGAAAATAGAACAGGAAGAAGACAGCATTCTTTCTCAACAATAGCTAATGTATATGACAGCAGGCTAATGTTTTAGTCAATTTCTGGCATGAGATCATTTTTAAATAGATTACCAAACATAGTTACTGAGGGACAGTAATGTCTCAGTTGCCATGGAACTGTGTGTATTGCAGAGAAAAGAACAGATGTTAGTTTCCTTATGCAGAAAGTATATTTAATGAAAAACATATTTCATTAGAAAAATGTTTAAACGTATGTCATTACTAAGGAAGACATAACTAACTATTCCATGGCCTTTTTGTGTCACTAGTATTTAAGCTAAAAAGTGAAACAAAACATAACATAACACACGTTTTGGTATAATATGTGTAACAATATCTAAAATGTTATCCAGTTCAAGAAAGAAAAAGGCAAGAAAATTCTCAACTTTATGTTCAGAAAGCATACTGAAATATTGATGACATTTGATGCTATGAGATATGACATATGTTGAAGTTTCCTATGGGCCTGTAAGAATATGAAATTAGTGAATTGAACCTCGTTGGTCAATTTGTTGAGTTCACACAGAAATATATTGACTAACTACAAAGGCATTACCAGTAGTAAGATCTTCTTCTAGTGATGTACTCCAATATGAACTTCATTTTGTGGACGCCAAACAACTGAAGATGCTTAATATTTAATTTTTAATAGAACTATGTGTGGTAGGATGTAATTTTCTAATTTTAGGTCCACAAAAATATACCAGGATCAATGTCTTCAAGTGAGTTAATACCTTAACAGACACTATTCTGCAATCCAAAGATGTGGCAGATGAGTTTCTTTTGTTAGTTTTGGAGTCATTTGCAGAGTTTTAGATATACTGCAATGTATTTAAAAAAGTAAAAATCTGTGTGAGGTATGAGTATTCCACAGATAGACTCTATTGTGATGCAGAGTAAAAATTAATTCCAGATCTATTGTTTTCTTTGTATTTATTAAAAGCTTGCTGTTTCCTTCCATTATCTACTTCAACCTAATCTCCGTAAGTGGGCCCTTTTTTTTGTTTCCCTGAAGCCTTTTTGTTATTCGTGTCACCATCCAATTATCCTGTACAGAGATCTTGCAAATTCTTTTGCTGTTGGTCACTGTTCAGTCAAGATATGGATTGAATAGTTTTTTATATGACCTGGCTTTGTAGCAGACTGTTTGG
>VYZS01101747.1:29469-39926 GCA_013400695.1 Neodrepanis coruscans | reverse complement strand
GTTATGAGTAAATCAAGAGACCAACATTTCTGAACTGAGAAGACCTACAGAAATTGCTACAAGGTGGCCACGCCACATCCATCGCAGGCTGTAATAAGTACGTGCTACTGCAGCCCCAGGGGACAGTGCAGTTAAGGAGGTACAATTTGTTACTTATCCAAAAGCCAGATTACCATACTCCACAAGCATGAAGATGGAGAGATTGCACAATTACCATCCCAGTTATTATCACCTGCTGTGCTGTTCCAACCCAGCTCAGTGCCCTTTCAAAGAGGTCATTTATATGTAACAGCAATTCCTCAAACAAGAATACCCACAAACACACTCCAAGGCAAGCAACCAGCTAAAAGCACTTACAAGATGATGCCTCTTAGGATGGGAGCAGTAAAACATATCCATTTTATCAAAATTTATCAAAATTTCAGTTTATCAAAATTTCAGCATCAGCGAACAGAGCAAGAGAAAGGTCTGGCATCTGAAACAACACAGTCTGTCAGCCTGAGGACCCCCAGCTACAAACTCTTTTTCCTTCTTGGAATAAAGCCTGGGAAAATTACTCCAGTGCTCAGATGGGATCAGCAGGGGAGAAGCATCCCCACTTTTGAGCTCTTACGAAGGCACTGAGCAGTGCTGATTCCTGCTGCAGAGTAAGGCACATGCAGACCAGCCAGCAGGACTGGCCTTACTTTTCCATCTTCTACAAACTTCAGTTTTTAAACACACTGAGCACAGAAACCCTTCAGTGTCTGTATTACCAACCTCATAATTCTTTTCCTGTGCAGTCCTAAGAACATGGCAAAAATTAACCAAGGCTTCCATCACCCACTGAAAAAGCAAAGGCAAAGCATGTGTACGGCAGCTAAAGCAAAGCTCATTTTGCACTTTCCAGTCACTAATACACAAAGTGCAAACCCCATGCATTCTCTGATGGGAATAGAGAGTCTCCAGGGAGATCTTATAGCACCTTCCAGTATCTAAAGTGTCTACAAGAGAGCTGGAGAGGGATTTTTATGAGCACATAAAATGAGAGGAGAAGGAGTAATGGCTTCAAACTGGTAAGAGGGTAGGTTTAGATTAGCTACGAGGAAGACATTCTTCCCTGTGAAGGTGGTGAGGCACTGGCACTCACCAGAGAAGCTGTGGATGCCCCATCCTTTGAAGTATTCACAGGCAGGTTGGATGGGGCCCTAAGCAACTTGGTCTAGTGGAAGGTTGGGCCTATTTAAGCATTTATGGTCCCTTCCAACCCACATAATTTTGCAATGATCCTTGCAAGTCCCTTGCAACTCAGCATATTCTGTGATATTTCCTCAATAAAAATAAAACCACCAACCTTCTTCCACGTGCACAAAAAAAGATATTTTTCTTTGTTGCTTGTAGCTTATTGATTTTCAGTTGTTGAAGTATAAGTGAATCTGTAAGACTTCACCTCTAACCACCCTGCATGAGTTTTTATGTTACAGAGCAGTTTCAGGCAGTAAAATGTCAAAATAAACAAGATAAACAGGTAACTGTGACAGGTCTTCCCAAGGGTAGAAAAGCATTAGCAGCACCTGCTACATTTTCCATCTGCTCTGAAGAACCCAGGAGAAAAAAACCCCACAACTTTTATGCAGTCAATACTCTGAAAGGTATTATTGGTTTTGATTCCTGTAGGAAAACCCACGCTGTGTAAATATAAATACATATACACACATGCATTTCTAGACAAGGAATGTAATATCTACTCTGGAATCCAAAGAGCTTCAGGTCAAAGTGCAGCTCTTCTTCGTTCAACTGCCTATTCCTCTGTTTCAATGGTGGCCTGCAGGCCAGGGATGAGCCCTCAGCAGGAAGGAAGGAGGGAAGTTTCTGGTCTAGGATATAGCAGGAGAGAGTCTTATGTCGAAGTAATTAATCTCAAGGTTTGCAGACAAGGGCTGCTTCTGGCCCAGCTACCAATTTCATGCTTGGTTATGACCAGCCCAAATAGGGTTTAACCTGCCTAAATCTTCATCATTTCTCACACCCCTCAGGCTGGGCTGGGTGTGTCATCAATTCAATCCTGAACACAGAATTCTGCAAGGACAGGTACTGTGGGGCAGGGTCAGCTGGTGGTGGGGAGACACTGCCAGTGCAGGGCAGCAACAGGGACAGGCTCTGCTTGTGAAAATAGCCCCTTGTCACCTTAATTCCTGCATCACCACCAGTAGGGCAGGGAAAGCCAGAAGATACCAGGATAGAGCAGCTCTGTATTTCCACAGGAAACATCTCCTTTACAGAACATCTTTTGATTTTCCCGCAAAAAGAGCACTGTGCCAAGGAAACAAGCCTCACTCTCTCAACATCCCCACCCCTGGGGCAGAACAGCCCCTTCCTACCTCAGTGAGGTGTCCTTCATTTGAGCTAAAAACCTTATCAGGAGACCATGCTTGGAAGAAAACATAGAAACATATTTCAGTTAATGGTTCAGATCCACCTTGTTTGCTCTAGAAACTGACCTTGTACTGTAAATTCTACCTCTGCTCTACAGTGCATTACTTACAGTGCATGAATAATGGATGTTATAAGTAAGCATTACAAAATGAAAATAATATGGAGATTCCATTCACAACTGTAGTTCATGAGTGATACAAATTTTATGGTTCTTATCACCAATGAAAAAAATTTGCATATCCCATCAAGAGTTCCTGCAAGAACCCATTCTGCATTTCTTATCTCAGGGATTTTGTGGTAAGAAATATTGCATTAGGTCCAGTAATTTACATTTTTCCAATAAAACTTTAAATACATATGCAGTAGCTCTTTAGTGACTGGCCTAGTGTTATAAATTATAGACTTAAAAGTAAATACATTTGGACAAATATTGATTTCTAAATAGTCACCGTGAGTGAGATTTTATCCTGGTATTGAATTATCACACCTCTTGTCTTTTATAGCTCTATCTTATCTTCCCGTTACTATAGTTTGTGGCAAGCAAGTAAATAAATAACACTGCCTCACTTCTGACAGTTCAATTCATTCATTTCCACGTGGTAGAAACAGCAGGTACAGATTCGTGCAAGGGTTTTCTAGCAGCTCTGCTCAGACAGACACTTTGGGATCTGCAACTATAATAAACACTGCTTTCAGCACATCACATCATGGAGCGTTTGCTGTGGAAGCAGCAGGTAAAGTTCACTGACTATTGGAAAAGATTAACAAAAAAAAAAAAGCAGTACTGCTCAGGGATGCCATTGAATGAACAGTTCTTGTTCATTCAACACGTCTGCTCCATTAATTTCAGAAATTCGTTTTAATGGATAATCTCACCCTTCACCACCTTAACACCACGGTTACATGTGACACCTGGCTAGGAAACAGGAGCTCAAGTTGCAGTTACAACTGGACCACTCCATACTCCCATCTCCTCCGCTTCCAAAGCAGCACTGAGACTCCCCAAAAGCCAGCAAAAACAGCTCAATTTGGCGAGGAAATGTAATTGGTGTAACCCACGGCTAGAACCCGTAGACTGAAGAACTGCATGAATACAGCAAAATGTGCCCCAAAACAGAAGTGGGAAAATGAACACAGATAGAACATACTGGATAAAGCAGTCCTCATCCTCACAAAACTCCTTGATGGAGACCAAGTGTGGGCCAGCCCTCACTGTGCCTCCAGCCCAGGGTGGCTCTCTGACCCGACCCCTTCCCTACAACCCAATCCTACCTTGTGCCCTGATTTATGACCACCCTGGCTCCCACACCCTCCCAGCCTAGCTGTGCTTTCCTTCTCAGGAAAGGGCAAGGAACTGAGTGTGACAAATTCTGCTATGGAACATATATGGGCACTATACAGCACTATGCATGGGCACAAGAACGGCAAAGGGCCTTGAAGGGAAACAGAGAGGAGACCAATGACAGTTTGGAGAAACTTCCTTCCCTGGTGAGGAAGGCCAGAGTGCAGCTGGCTCACAGGCAGGTGAAAGAAAACACATGAATCCAAGGATATGCCTCAGGTGCAGGTGCTCTGGGTCATTCACTTCCAGGTCTAAGCGGGGCAGCTGAGATATATCTGAACTCAACTATTTTTGTCAACTCAATCTGCTTTCTGTGAGTCAACCAAACCCAAGCTGTTGTTCCAAATATTTATTAAAAAATAACTGCAAGTGCAAAAAAATACCAATAAGCAGTCCAATGGCAGATTTATTACAATTTTAACAGGTAAATGGAATGAATCTACCTTACGAACAAAAATAGCATTAGGAAAGTATATTGAAGGATTCTTAATTAAACAATAAAATGGAAACAGCATATGCAATACACATTTATATATAAATATACGTGTTACATTCTTCTTAAATAGATTAAACAACATTCATTAGCAATATCCAAAAATATTTCTTTGTGGCAAGAGAATCATCTTCCTTCACAGCAATACTGCCTCTTCATAAGTATCACTACAACAATTTTAGAGTTTGGGGCTAGAATAGGTATTCAACACCATCAGGTCAAATCCAGAGCAAGTGCTTTGAAACCACTTTATATGAGATCTCAAAGAGACCTAAGACCAGGTATGCAACAGGTGGAATTGGCAAAGCTGATTGATTGAAATTGACCTAAGCTGTGGGATCTCCTTGAAATCTCAAATTTAGATTCAAGCTATATTCCCGCAGGTAAACTGTGACACTGCTCAGGATTACCAGCTATAACACACTTCCCTTTTTCTGTAAACAAATGTTAACAAAAATAAATTCTCTGTACCCTGTTAACCATTTAACATAAAAATAAGGAGCTGCTTGGGTTGTTTTAAAATAAGTCAATATAAAACCCTATCCTATCCTAAGTGCTGCCTCTATCAAAGTGCTAGCAAATGGCACAGTGTTCAAGGCCATATTCCCTGCTTTTCATGATTCATATTGCAAACCTCAGCTCCAGCAGGAGTGAGCTCAGGACTCCAACCATGGTGGCTGCATCAGCCCAGCTCTGGACACCTTCACTGGACCACCCAGAGCCCTTATGAACATGTCATGCCAGGGCAAGCTCTCTGTGCTGTCAGATGGATGGTGCCCATTGCAGACCCATTCCCACCCCATGGTGGCAGCAGGGTCTGCACGTTCAGGGAGCTGCTCAGATCCACCCCAAGGCAGCAGGTACTGAGCCTGTGCCCTGCAGAGACCTGGGCAGGAGTTGGGCTCAGACCCTACGGGCAGAAGACAATCACATCCCCCTGTCATTTTGCATAGTTTGGTTCAGCAGCGACTCTCTGTGAGTCCTGGAGAGATGAACTATCATGCTCCTGCTGCTCCCCTTCCTAGCTGGTGTAGCATGGACTCTCACAGCTTGCCTGTTCGGGACCTCTTTGGACTTGGTTTGGTTCAAATATTCGTTGGCTGTTACATCAGAGCCTGAATAAGAAATAGTGCAAATACAAGCTTAAAGGAAAACAACAATACAACATTGCCCTTACTGAACATTCAGTTAAAAAGACAAGGATTCATAAGATGAAATCCCAGTTTTGGGGTATTTGAGATATTTGGCAAACCTGCACAAGATTCTTAGTGATTATCTTAAAGGAGTGTATTTTGCTTGGTGCTAGATGCTTCAAATTATTTGCTAATGTGAGTCTAACTAACACTGTTGTGGGTAATTGCAGATGACTTTGAAGACTAGTCATGGAACACGGGACATCTCCCTGGTGCAATGGGACAAACACTCCCTGCAGTTATAGATTCCTCAGTGCTTTTCTTAATCCAAGTTTAACTCAAAATGATTTTGCTTGCATGGAATGGTGTGAATTCATCCAGACTGGTTTTTCTGGAAGGCAAACACACCACGTTATTTCTGAGGGTCAAAATACCTTTATTTGGCCATGCTCAGGCATATTAAGAGGCCAAAACAGAACTCAGTTTGATTCCTATTATGGGAGGCTGGCTGCAGTGCATTTTAAAACAACAATTATCTGAAGTGGCTGAGATGTTCAAGTTTGAAACTTCATAAAGTGTCAGGGCACTCTACAAATGCAAGGACCCCCCTGGTACTGCAGTGACTTTCCCCATGTGGCAGCAGGCACACTGCAGAACTCAGAGAGACAACACACCACACAAAGTTTCTTGGCCCATTTCATGAAGGGGCTTAATTTCTCTCAAATCCTCTTCTCCCAAAAAAATCAGTAGAAGGAACATTCACCAGCAAGTTGCTTTAAGCAATCAATACACAAAGGGCTTGCTATCTTCACTACAGATTAGGCACACAGCCTGCTCAGGGCTTTGGGAAATCCTACGTACCTCCTTCTCCAGGTGCCTCCATGCTACTGCAAAGTCTGGTCTCAGGGTTTCAGGGTTCAGCCCTGGGAACTACTCCTGCTTTGATTAGAACCAAAGAGAGAAGACTGCAGTCTTCAGCCAGGGGCAGGGCTCCCTGCTGTCCTCATCAGGGGCTCAGATCTGCTCCTGTCCCCACTGTGCCACTTGGTACACCTGCATCAAGGCAGGTGTGCTAGCCTGAAGGTAGAGTTGCACCAGGGGAGTTTTACCTGTTGATTTTATGGGACAGTTTCAAAGCAGGACCCACATATTTAAAACCACAAAGAGATGAATTCACAGCAAAGCTAAGAAAACAAACAAGTCATCCTATTTACAGACAGCTGCCGGCACACATGCTCCATCAAAGAAACAGGTTTGTATTTGCCCATGTGCTTGTTTCTAATGTAATACTGGACTCCTCAGAACTTCAGGACACTGTTTCCAGTAATGCAGACAGCACAGTTCAGGCTTTAACAGAACCAACGCATAACTATGCTTAAGTAGCTTTTGTCTCCCAGCTCCATGAGTTAATTACAGTTTTGTACATTAATAAAACGGAAAAAAAAATCAGTTTTTCTACTGCACAGCAAATTCATGTTCCGTGGTGCATAAAACGAGAGATTTTTGGAACAAACACTACCTTCCCCTTCTCCCTTTTTCTCCAAGAGTAAATGTTACCAACCTAAAAGCCAGCATCTGCATTACACAGATGGGACTCCGCTATGTTTATCTTTTGGTTTTTATGATGTTCATGTAGCAGTGACTTCTGAAAGACATTTGGAATGAACGCTGGCCATGACAGGATACTGCCTAAATTAGAATCAGGCTCCAAGTATCTTTCTACAATTAGATTATGTCATATGTTATATTCTTACTCATGGCCTGGGAAGAAGAGCGCAAGGGTACTTAATATCTGTAGATATTCAATTAAAATGAGTGCATCAGACAGTCACCAGTCTGGCTTCTGCCTGCCTCACATCTAGCCCAGGCCAGCTTCTAAACCTTAAGAGGAGAGAAAAAGGAAAATGAATGCACACGCAGTGGAAGTCTCCATGCCCATACGTACATCAGCTGTCTAACACAGCTTCCAGCTTTTACCTAACTAAAAGGTAAAACGCCATGCAGTTTAATTTAATTTGATACAATTTTGGTTAATACTAGAAAACCAGAATTCAGAGGGAGGGGAGAAAGGTTTGTGTTTTATAAATGGCCATTTTGCTGTCTCTTGAAGGTTGCATTTCAAGCATAACTACACTTCTCCATGCACTCTGTACGCTTCCCTTTTTGGGTACTGGCATGCTCGTGGCAAAAGCAACCAAACCAATGAAGTACGCACACAGTGAAAGATGGCATATGGAAAAAAAATAAAGATCAGTCTTGTCCATTCTGAAAATCCTCACTCGAAGCCCTGCTCAAAGCCTTGATGCCACAGCAACAAGCTAAGCATGAAAGGTACCACACTCCTTCCTTGCACAAGGGGCCAGGCAACACCAGCTGTGCAACACACACAGCTAGAAATTATATATTATATATACAACTGTAAATAATAAATAGTACTGTTCTGACTCATAAGTGAATTTCAGCATGGTTGTTGTTGGTTGTTATGGCTGGAGAATGCTTGCTTTTCATCCCTTCTGTCCCACCCCTGGACACATCGATGAACAGCAACCTGGGAGTCCACAGGGTCAGCAATATCCTTTTGTACTCCTTCCGAAAATTCTGGTTAAGAAGCCCATAGATCACGGCATTGAGGCAGCTGTTAAAATAGGCCATAAAATAGCTCAGGACGAAAAGCCATTCTGGAATGTGTGGCAGTACTTTGGAAGGATTAATTGAAACAGCAAGGCCAATAAAGTTTAATGGTCCCCAACACACAGCAAAAAGGACAAAAACCACAAACATAGTCAAGAAGTTCCGGATATCAGCAGCTCTGAGCTTCTGCTTGCAGTCTTGTCTCACCCGGTGTTTGACTTGAATCACTAAAATCCAGATCCGAAGGTAGCAAAACGTCACGACGGAGAGTGGGACGATGAAGTGAACCACCACCACTGTGATGGTGTATGATGTGCTCACTGTCTGGGCAAAGGTGCAGGAGTAAATCCGGGGGTCATACTGCAAGGAACCAACAAAGAAGTTTGGCACAATTGCCACCACCGTGAGTATCCAGGTCAGGCAGAGATAGCAGCAGGTGTTCTTCAGGTTGAAGAGCTTATCGTACCGAAGGCTGTGGCAGATGTAGCAGTAGCGGTTGATGGCGATTGCTGTGATGTTGAAAATGGACCCAATGACACTTAAGCCCATCAGGAACCCACTTATCTGGCAGTGGACATTTCCCATGGTCCATCCATTATGGAAGATGGCACTCAGGATCAGCGGGTATGGATAAACTGCAACCACAAGGTCTGCGACGGACAAACTGACGACAAAGATGTTGCCTACAAAAAAAAAGAAGAGACCATGAGAGGTTAGTGTAGGTCCAGACAGACAACTTGCAACTCAGCACTTCTCTTTAGACCTAACTCTTCTCACAGGTTTCACTCTATTCTCCATTTGGAATTTGAAACCCTAGAAAATAAGACTTTGCTCTACTAGTGACAGCAATGGAGAGTAAATGAGGCATGACCAGCCTGCATGTTTCTCTCAGGAATATTCTAAAGTGGAAGCATTACCCTTAATTTGGCTATAGCTGTAGGTCAGGTACCTGTGATCCTCTAAGTCATGTAGGAGAGAAGGATTTTGCTCTCCTTGGTAATCAGCCAGGACAACAGTCTCTGCCCATCATGGGCCAAAGAAGTATTGTGAGCAGGTTATATTTTCAGTGTTTATTCATTTCACTGACAGCAGTTGCACAGGACAGGTCTTTTTCAGTTTTTCACAAGTGAGCACGTATATTTTCACCAGGATTTCTACAGTGTGCATGCTAAGGAGTGTGTGTTCTTCCAGGTGCCATGGTGCAGCCAGTCTTCATGTGCTTATCTTACTTGGTATATTTTTCTGTTCCTTTAATATTGAAGTTGTCCAATGCAATACGGAAGGTCAGTCACTCCTTCACTGCCTTGTCCTGGGCAGAGAATGTGATTAATAAGCTGCAGTCAGCCATCTCTGCAGAGTATATGCTGCAGGCTGTTCATTTAGGCTCTAAAACAAAGACAGTTGAGAGTCTGTGCAAGTATAAAATAATTTAAAATAATTTAAGCCTTGATGGATTGAAAATGGCACATTGCGTGGGATAACACCTGTCAGCTCCACTGTGTGGAGAAGCTCCCAGTGACCTGGGTGACCAGTGACCTCCAAACAGCACTTACTGATCATTTTATGAGTCTGGTATATTTTTAGGCAGACAAAAAGCCTTTCTGTTGAGTTTGCCAGTCAGTGTAGAGGATTGCATTAAGGAAAGGACCTTGAGGTCTTGTGGGAAATGGTGTAACTACAGGACCAGCTATAATGTTGAAAAGGACATCTGTCAATGTTCATCATTCTGATGACCAGACAGACTGTCATTTCAGCAGGAGTTCAAGACTTCAGTTAGAGGAAAACATATTAGAAAAAGTACTTGGTTTTCCTAACTCTGCTACTTTTAGGTGTATTTGTAGTGGTGTGAAAGAAAAAGAATATATATATACACGGTAGAGGCTCTGTGGAACACATATAAGNCAATGAAATGTGTCCCCAGCACCAGAATTCACTTTTGAAAAGCTTTTCCAAAACAATTTTCAAGACAGAAAAACAGAGACAAAGAGTTATCAGCAACCCAATCTAGGAGACTTTCAGAGGATGCTGGAGACAGACTCCACTGACTGGACCACGACTCTCCCTCTTCACCAGACCTGTCCCACTTGGATAAACATTTATATACACAGGCAGCTGGAGGGCAAGTCTCTGCCTTTGCTGGGGATGAAANTTAAAAAAATATAATTAAAAAAATCACTAAAAAGAGGTATTTTTCCATAGTACCCATGAAATGACTCTCTTAGATCTCAGTTCAGCAAGGTCACTGACTTTAGCACTTGGAAAATACACCCAAGGGCTGTCTGAAAGCATGGCTATATTGCCATTGCAGTTGGCTCATTGCCTTGTTTTGTGCCAACAATAACTATGAGGACAAGTCCACAGTTCATATCAGGCCACTTCATGCTGACTGGAAAACAGTCCACACTTGAGAATAGCCCCTGGCAGTGTGGAGCTGAGGCAGCTG
>VYZS01101747.1:0-29395 GCA_013400695.1 Neodrepanis coruscans | reverse complement strand
AGAGGTCATGTGAAGCGCAGAAGTCTTTTTTAGAGAGAAATTTTACATACACAGGTCTACCCCAGCACACAACTTCTGTGGCTGCTTTCTTGCTGATTTAATAACTTACTGGGAACTTTTTAAAATGCAGTCACTGAACCTGGTCCCTATATAATTAACTTCATTTATGCCACTGGTGCAGGCACCCCAGAGATGGAATGCTCTTCTGCAGAAAACCTTTATCCACTCTATCAAAAATATTACTTCAATGAAATGTGTCCCCAGCACCAGAATTCCCTTTTGAAAAGCTTTTCCAAAACAATTTTCAAGACAGAAAAACAGAGACAAAGAGTTATCAGCAACCCAATCTAGGAGACTTTCAGAGGATGCTGGAGACAGACTCCACTGACTGGACCACGACTCTCCCTCTTCACCAGACCTGTCCCACTTGGATAAACATTTATATACACAGGCAGCTGGAGGGCAAGTCTCTGCCTTTGCTGGGGATGAAAGAGTTACTTTCTGAATCNTCTGCCTTTGCTGGGGACGAAAGAGTTACATTCTGAATCAGACAAAGCAGAACAAAGCTGAATATTTCCTACTTAAGACAGCACATCAATGGATTTAATCCAAAGCTTAGTAAAATCATAGGAAAAATTATTAGTCTCACATTACTGCCAGCTGCTGGGAGAAATAAGCAGACTCCACTGGTCTTTCTTCACTATCTTGGATAGTTGGGAGGATGTAAAAAATACAAGGGAAAATAAAAATAATATTTATAGAAAGGGCTACGTACTTTGAATTAAATCCAAGAGCTTAGTATTGTGTGTATTATTTTGACATGACTTCATTGCATGTTGCTCCAACATGGAGAAAATGAGATTATCGTATCAGCTGGCATCCCTATGGCACAAGCAGTGTGCTGGGTACCTGGAAATTTGGCCAGAAAGGTTCACTCAGTACTATTTCATAGAAAGAAACCTATTTTCCATTTTATTTGGGAATGTGCTCAACTTCATAATTTTCTTCTGGTGAGATGAATGGGAAGGTCAGACCCACATAAGAGCCACTGAAAATCAGTGTGTTTTTAATGACTGACTACTGAAAAGAGGGGGCACATTGCATGCCACCAAAGCAGAACATGCCCTTCAAACCAACTATTGGCTAATTATTAAAATAGAGTAAATTGAGTTAACCATTGCTTCAGTCCAGCAACCCCTGGTTTGCTACAAGACCACTGTGCTAAGACCTGCAACCAACAGCTGATGTCTTTCCCTCTGCAGGATGAGATTGGACCCTCATTCCCACTGCAGAATTGGAAGCCATCTAATGTGTGTCTTTTAGGGATGGTAAATACCAGTATCCTGACAATGATCTTCATTACTGGCTTTTTTTTTTACATTTTTCCATGATAAAACAAAGGAGTCCTGCCCATAAATAATACCAGCAGGACTTTATCTCCAATTTAAATTTATCTGCTTCTGTGACACTATTTTCAGATGTATCTTTTTATCTTTGTTGGCATGTGACTATATTTCCTTATTAGCTTTCACATTTTCCGTTCCTTTTTTAACTTCTACTTAGTATAAACTGGTTCCTGTGCCACTGTGCTCCATTCTCCAGTTATGGAGTCATACATGAAGAGGCAGGAATGGCAGAAAAGCAAGTCTGACAGAAGGATACTGGTAATACAGACATGGCCACATTTTTAAAGAAACTATAAATCCTTTTACATTACAGAAGTCCAACACAAAGCTATAGATTACAGAGGTATGATACACTGTTCAGTGTAACCCACAATTGTTTGGGGAAAAAAAAATAACCACCACAAAACAACCTGAAGCCCAGCTGCAGAGAAGATTATAAGCACGTGCAAATAATACAAATGGGAATTTATTCCAGAACATCTTCTGCCCTAGTACTCCTGTTTTTGAGCTCCTCCCCTCCCTCCCATAAATCTATTTCTGTTCACTCCAAATCTGCTCCTGTACTCCAGCAGGTCTCTGGCCCTGCCTCTCATTTTGCCTGGATTATCCAACAACAAATCTTATCTGAGGACTTATTGTCAAGCCCTGGTTCTAGGAAATGTGGAAACACCTCAATGAATTCTGCGAATCAATAAACCACATATGTAAAGTTCTTCACTGGCAGGCTGCCCCAACAGCACCTGACTTTCATCCCAACAGGCATCGTCCTACAGAGATTAACTGAGCATCACTGTAGAAACACCAGGGTCACTGGCCCTGCCTGCCTCAAGAGGCTGTGGGAAATCCCTTGGTGCTCAAACTTAAGTTGCAGAAGTCCAGCCTCTCCCTACTGTTCCCACAGAGCAGCTGTGGGCTGTCCTTTACAAGCTGTGGTTTAGGTATCCTGAACCTAGAAGGGGGGTTAAAAGGCAAGAGGGAGGGGGAAGGAGTTAAAACATATTTGTGAAAATTGTCTCCCTTTCTACATCTCAAAATGTCCAAAGCAAGCAGCCAAACCTCTTGTTTCTCTGTTATCCATACAAAGATCTCTTACACTCACATTCCTTGCTGAAGCATTACAGAACTGTTTCCGTCAGGTGAACAAGACAGATGCTCAATGCAACCTGAAGTCAGTACTGTCACCTGCAAACCCAATGCTAAAACTGAACTGTCCTGAACAACAGGATTTGCACCACAGCAGAGATGCAGTTGTGTGGATCAACGTCTTCTTGCCTGGCACAGTCCAGCTCCAACTGAGCCTGCCCCTTCCTCCCAGCCAGCACACAGAGATTCGAGTTGTTCCCAAATAGACAAGTGTCCAGCCCATCATTCTGAGGCAAACAAAACCACATTCAAAAGCCTCAAAGGCAGCATGTGAGAAGCTTACCCGTGGGCATAATGGACATAAGTGCCATGGGGCTCACTGCATGACCAGTCAACTTGCTGTTCCAACCTCTTCCCAGCAGTGAGATCAGACCCTGGCATCTGTCCAGCTGCTGCCAGAATAATTGAGAGCTGTAGAAAAGCAGGTCTAAAAACCTATGTTGAGAAAAACGTGCTAAGATACACAATGACATAATGCTAAAATTTTATTGGTGTGACTGGTATATTTGCAGTGAATATTTACTGTTACAATCATATGATAAGCCACAGTTTATAGTAAAGAGAATCCTAAATGTTATGTTTGTTCATTCAGGTTTTATGAAAAACTCATGAGACTCATGTCTTCCAGATAAAGCGGAAGTAAGACACACATCAACCTCAGAAATCTATATATAATGAGGTTCAGTAAACAATTTAACAGGCCATGACTGCAAAGCAAGCCTCTGATGACCACTTACAATAATCTAATACTCTGTTTAACCTTCCAAAGCTTACGCTCGCTGCAAAACAGAAACAAAATGTACTATTTGCCCCAAGCAAAAAGATAAAAGTCATAAAGAGCTTTATTCAGCATGCAACAAGACTCTTCATTAGCTCTGACAGCCTCGTTTTCCTGTTTGTTTTTACCTGCCACTTGCTGTGTGATTGCTTGTGTGTCGCTAACCTCCAGCCTGCAGATGTAAAGTGTGTGCTCAGTTCTGCAAACTAAGTGGCAGTTCATAGAAAACACTTTCAGATCAATTTTCTTCCTTTTATAACATAAAGATACCATTGACCATGTGCAATCATATTGATCATATACTGCAGTAATTTAAATGAGTACTAATGCTGTGGTGTTGGGGGATGCTGATCCTGCAGCCCTCACTCTGGCAAGCATTTCTTGTATCACCAACTCTAATGGATCGTTCCTGGGATAGATAATGTTTGCCCCATCAAAGCACATTACAAACCATCCTTCTGCAGAGGACTATGACCCATGGCACTGCTCCATGCAAGATCCTGGCTTCCAGAGCACTGTGAACACCCCACACAATGGCACAAGGAGGAATCCCAGACTGTTAATTGTCATTTCTTTCCACCATTCTGATAAGCATTAATACATCCATCATGCCCATACAACTGCCCAGTGTGTACTTACCCATTCTGACAACTGAAAATGTTTGACAGGGGAGCACAAATGAAAATCAGAGAAACTCTCCCTGAGATACAGGCAACAGGGAAAAAAAAAATTGTTGTTCAATTCATTAATCCATAAATTTTAATTGAGGATTTTATTTGTGTATTTAGGGAGTCTGTTCAAAGAGAGGAATAAACAAAAGAAAGGAAAAGGCATTCAATTAATTATCTGTTATCATTACTCCATTAGGATTCAGAGGGAGATAAAGTGTGGTTTCCTGCAGTTAAACAGACAGTGCAGTTGGGTTGCCAGCTGCTCTCAAATCCTGACTGTGCTGCATAACATGATACAGAGGGTAATAACACAAAGGACAGGAGGCATTGCCAATCCACAGAATCCTTAGGATATAAAGTTAGAGAGAACATGGAAATATCCAATTTAAGGACATCATGAAGGTCCAAAAAAATGCATAAAACTCAAGAATAATTTAACTTTTTGCTGAAAATAGTCCTTTGAGATCTCTCAGCACAACTGTGAAGACAGAGAACAGCAGTATGCTTTGGGCTCCCATTACCTCGTTTGCAGGCATCATTCCCTATGGGAAAACTGTGGGCATTTAGAGCTGCTCTCTGCCTTGTGCCAGCTCTGCAGATGCACAGGAGCAAGGCCAAGGCAGTGCAGGAGGCAGTCTGCAAAAGCAACTCTCTTCCTCTGCCTTCCCTTGACCAGGCAATTTGGCATCACTTTGGAATCACAACCACCAGCTTATTGAGCCTTCTCATCAGTACGTTGCTGCAGCTGTGAAAGCTGCCTCTCCCTCTGGACCTGTGACAAAGATTTTCTTCCAGGAGGAGGAGAAAAGCATTACAGTATTTACTGGAGAAGAAAGGACCAGCCCCCCCAGTGCTTCAATTACATTTATTTTGTTATGCACCACATATTATTTTCTCTGATGGCTAAAGAACCGCTTAAATTGCCCAGGTAAGGACTGGATTACTGGATTTTAGATTTACTTTTAAGTCATGTATTGCTGCCAAAAGTGTATTTGAGCCACGCCTTCAGCTGCTCTAATTGAATGCAGCAAAGGGCAACAGCTGGCAGTGCTCACACCCCAGAGATTCGTAACTTTCATTTGGCTCAGGCCAACGAGACACACACTCCTAGCTGAGCTCAGAAATCTGTGGAAATGGGCTGGAAATTAGAGGCCAGCCCTGTTTGCATGATTTGGTGTCTTTCCTTATATCACTTAGAATTACAGTGGAAACAATGTGAAGAGGAGGATTTTTCTCTTGATGTGATGCAGATTGCTGGACATTCACTCTCAGATGAATTATTTCAATTACATTTTCTTCTGAACCCTTAAAAAGTTGTCAGCCTTCTTTTGGTACCAATGCAGTGTGACTCCCTCATTTTCATTTGTTTTATAAACAAAAAGAAGTTTTTAGACCATCCCAAACAAACACTGTTTGGCAAGTTCCCCCATTATTACCCACTAATCCTAACATGTCCTGCTCAGCTTAAGCACACCTTCCTGAAAAAAATTATCTGAATATAATATAAAGAAAGCAGGAGCAATGTTAAGTTGACATTTAACCTACCATCCACAATTTTCAAATTTCTAAGAAAGACATTTTACGTTCATTTAAGTGCTTTTTAATGACTTCCTCCCGTATTTTCCTGGAAATTCTGACCCTTTGCATGAGGGAAAACCCCAACGCAATTTCTAAACTTAGCTCTAGTTAATGTGATGCTTTTCGTGGATGCTATTATGGCAACTGAATCTGCTAGTAATGGAGGAAGAATAAATGGTGGTCTTGAGCCAGCTCATAATAAATACAAAAAAAGTGCTAAAAATGTACCCCTTCTGGTTATGTGCCCCAGACTCCTGATATTTCCTGTTATATCCACCCACTCATCGCCTGCAATAAAAGTGTGAGATAAAGTAAAATCTTGGTTCCTCCTCATATCACTTCCAAATTCTTGGGTCAAAGATGGGCCTGGAAACACCACCTGCCTTCACAGCACATCCCAGCAAGGCTGATGAAGAGCAAGTGTTGGAGGCAGGAGGCCCCTGGAGCCACCCTCCAATTTGCACTGAGCAAAAGGAAGCCTCAGCACCTCTCTCAGTGCCAGCTGAGCCTGCGTGGCACTGGCTGTAGTGCCTGACTCTGCAAGGACAGCTGGGCTGATGGCCACCTACTCCCTATGGCAGCTTCTCATGGGAGACAGCAGTCTCTGGGAAGAGTCTAAACAAAACCCCATGCAGCCCTAGAAGAGTGAGTCCAGGTGCCTAAACTCACACTTGACACCTCAGATATCAGTGTCACCCTCTGAATTCCAGTTGTTTCCTTTTCTGCCTCAGTGGCTTTCCCTGGTTTTAAGAAGTTGCTTAATTCACATCCAGGCTGTGTAGGGAGCACAGGCCAATGCCCTTATGTTTACCCTCCCACACTGGCCACATGGACACAGAGGCAAGCTCTACCAGCCCACGTTAACTCCAAGCCCATCATTTATCACCTAGTTTGTCAAGTGCTCTGAAAGACGAAAAGCCCTGTATAAACATAAATATGAATTATTGCCAGCATCCATTGAAATGACAAACCAACATCCATCCTCTCGCGGTCACAGCAGCTGTACTGCCACCATTTGCCATCTGTTACTATTCTAGAAAAAAAAATCTCTGAACTCAGCCTTAATAGACTTAATAATACTCTTCTGCAATTGGTGCTGGTCAAAGTGTGTTCCTGGACTGGAAAGGAGCTGTGTGCAAGCAACTGATTCCTGGGCAGCTGTCAGGCGGAGTGTATAGTAAGACATGAACACACAGCTAATTTTATTGATAAAAATCTTATTTGACTACCCTGGAGAGCCCTGCTGAACCACCACAGCTGAGCCCAGGAGCTGCTCCTCCTTGTGCCTCACCAGGACAGTTTGTTGACTAAACCTTAGTGACAGCACCAGTCACTACACCCATGGACATCCACTGCAAAGGAGCAGATGTTACTATGCCACAATTAACAGCTTATCTTGACATCCCAGCCTTGCCACCCCAGGGATGAGTCTCTCTCCAGTCTCAGCCTTTCTGTTTAGTTGGTGGGAATGGGAAGTGGCTTTTTTCCCTTGTAACTCTTTTGAATTGTATATGGAAATGATAAAGCTACTAAAAAAAAGTTACCAGACTAAAATGTTTCTATCAGTGAAGGACATTTAGCCTTTAACTCATTCTGGAGACTCCAAGCAGCCAGTATCCTAGGATAAGTTAAAGGCCATTTTATAAGGGTTGTTTGTGAGGCATCAAAGAAAGGGGAATGCAGGGATGTAAGGAAGAGCCATCAAGCAGAGAGCTGCAGGATGCAGAACTTACAGTAGGAAGCTGCCTTGTTCACAGGCAAATGAACACTGCAGTCTGCTCTAACAGAGCTGCCTTTCATGTGCCTTAGCAGTCCTTTTTTGTACAGCTTAGATTTGCCTTAAATCTGTCCTCAGTGTAATGGCACAGCATCCTTTTCCTCTTGCTATACACAATCCATTAAATAAACATGCTGAAAATGTGGCTGGCAGGCAATGAAGGAAAGCAGACCTGCTTCTTTCCATCTTTACTCTCTCTCTCCTTGGAATATTCTCTGGACTTAATCTACCTGGGGTTCCTGTCTGATGCACCAAGTTTGTAACCCAAGATCTGATCAGTCAATGGCTGGATGCCTTCCTAAATCACAGCTGGTCTCTCCTTGATTTAGGCTTAGGGTAAGGAATTGGCCAAACAAAGACCTTGATGACTATAACTCATGAGCAGGGGCCAGCACACCCTGGTGTAGATGAGCTGAGCACATATCAGATTTCTCATAAATGGCCTTTTCACAAATCACTGTAACAAACCAGTTCCTCTCTCCTCAACTTTCATTAAGTCCTGTTAGTTAAGTACTGAACCAATTGGAGGTCACCTAAATGAAGGCTTGGGTGTTAGGGCAGTAGCAGTGTGATAATCAGGGTAGGATATTTATTCTGCTTCTGCACAGCAGTTGCCACTAGAGTTAGAAAAAAGAAACATAATTTGAATCCAAATTATCTCCAAGGCAATAGCCTCATTATAGGCTACAGCACAGTCCTGGTATGCCTTACAGTGCTACGCTGTAATTGTGAAGCTTTTCTTCTGGTGCCCTTAACATACTTTTTTCAAAAATTTTGTGGCAAATGTTAAAAAAACAGGCTATTACAGAAAAAAAAAAAGCCCATGAGATGGATTTAGATCACAGAATTCTGTACAGCTCACGTTTCTCACAATGAACCCAGCAATGAAGCAGGTACAGCCAGAGAATGCACATGCAGTGAGGACGAGGCTGAGATAAACAGTACCATGAGGGACAGGAAATGACTGAGAGAAGCTACTTACATTCCTGTCCATAGTCAGCCCTCCAAACCAAATATCCAGCCCCATGGCAATGAAAAAATTTGAGCTATCTGAATTACTGTTCATCCAGCCTTCACTACCTGGTAATAAGAGTGGTAATATTCTTTACATTACAGACGGGCAAAGAAAGAGCTCCAAGGTTTGATGGCTTCATCAAGACTGTGAACTGTGAGAGAAGATGTTACACGCAAGTAGGAGAATAGAAAGTAAAAGAAAATCTGTTCTGGATCTCCTGGTTCATTCACAACTCTACTAACCCCATTGGAAATAGGAGAGTTACTTTCACCTGGAAACACTTTAGGGACTTTGATACAATTAAATCGGCAGAAGTCCAACACAAACAGTTAAAGTTGATTCAGTAAGAAAAACAATGATACTGGGGAAAAAAGAAACCTCTTATGCCCTCATTTTCCCAGAAAGGAGTCCAAAAAACTGTGTTTCCCAGAACACCACCAAAAGCTTCGCTTCAGATATTCATATTCCACAGGGTTTACAGGACTCATGTCAAGGCTGGGTACAGGAACAGCAACAAGAAATGGTCAATCATATGAGAAACTTGAACAAGGGAGTCCCAAATGTAAGCTGGATGGCATCTGCTTCTGTTTTATTCCTAATGACTTACGAAACTGAGGTGCAGTGTGTGGGTCTATTAAAAGAAAAAATACATTTTTGCTGTAAACATGTTTTGACATGAGTCTGTGTGAACAAATGGTTCGAACAAATGGGTGTGCTCTAACATTGACCTCAGTGGGAGTCTAATGGTGGATAATATACATTTGGCTTGAAGGCAAGTAAGACTCCATGGGACTATAACATCCAAATGACTGGAGAAACCTCTTGAGGCCAGTAGTCAAACTTGTAGGTAGAAACACACACATTCAAAAGTAGATCTCACACTTGTGGATAATAATGAGGCTGGCAGACACTTCTGTTATTGACAGCTTCCAGTAAAAGAGCATCACTGGATTCTTCTCTTACACAGTGTTTTGACCTCAGAAGAAAAAACAAAAAGAAAAAAAAAGGCCCAGAAAGACACAAGATGATGAGAAAAGGCCATACACATAAGCCAAAGAAACTATGACGTACTTAGCTCAATTGCCTAATCCTGAAATACCCCCGAGTCCTACTTCCACTGATAAGGGCAGGCCTACTTTTAGAGCTGTATAATCACCATCAAGTGATGGTGCTTTCAGTGTCCCCTTAAAACTTTTCTCCTCCTTTCACTTTTTCTCTCTAATGAAGTTTTCCCAGCAAGAAATAAATCACAGAGATCTCTTCTCTCTAAAGCTACTTAACATCCACACCACCATACTTCAAAGCAGTAGCATGTAACAACTCCCATCTGGAACCAGGAAAGCTTGGAGAGGGCTGCATGCAACCCTTTAAATGCTAACCCCAGTGGATCTTTTAATTCAGTTGGTGGTTGTTAGGGGAGAGTCTGCTCCTCCCTTCAGTGTGTGTATAGGGTTTGACTATGAAACCCATCAATGGCAACAGAGCTGAAGGGACCTTTCCCCTCAGTAACAGCACCTCCTCCTAAAAATTACTGACAACAAGGAGCATTTCTTCATTTGGAACAGGATGCCTTGGGAAGTGGTGGAAGCATCATCCTCTGAAGTGTTCAAAAAAATCTGTGGACATAGTTTAGTCAAGAGCAGAGCAGTGCTGGGTTAACAGTTGGGCTTGATGTCCTTAGAGGTTTTTTTCCAACCTTAATGAATCTACGATTCTATGACTTCTAGATAGACATTGCACTTACTCAAATCCAAGCTACCTTCTACCCTGCTTGCTACAAAAAAGGGGGCTTAGGCATGTGCTGGTTGAGCAAGCTTAGAAACAAAGGAATAACTTAACAGGACCTTCAGTCGGTGTGAGATCTCCTCCCAGGCAGAGGCAAAACAGAGGCTCTTCATGCTGCCTTTTGCTCCTTAAGTGCTGGACTTTTTATCAGTTTTACAGGTCACATTTTCATTACCCATCCTCTCCAAAGACAAGAGAAATGGTCAAGATTCCTAAATTTCTAAAAGAAATTTATGTAATCTCTCTCTATGCAACTTCTGAAAAGCCCTCTTCTCCACTCCTATATTGCTTTATCTAACAGCATTTTTTAAAAAGCTGTTATTCATTAAGAATATTAATTCTTGCCTTCAAGTCTCTCCAGAGCCATTTGTGACCCTCCATTTCCTCTCCTTAGTAGGATTCCCTGCTATTTTGCATTTAATTGCATTTAATTGTTGCTATCTGTCATCAATAAAGTAATTTTGTTTATGAATTAACTCCAAAGTAAGAGAAGATTTAAGGATGAAACAAAGCATGGACTTAATACAGAGTCTTGTAGTGAGAAATACTTGTCACAAACACTGATGTCATAAATCATAGTGAAATCTTAAGGGTAGTTGGAATATCACATATCCTTAAAAATGCCTTCCTGAGAGAGGGTTGATTTGACAAGATTAGAAAGGATGAGAGTTTCTAGCCCTCAGCAGCAGTGTAATACAGACATATCAAGGTAGGCAATGAAAACTCAAAGCATCTTGTCCACCTTCTCCTTCACTGGGAGCCCCAAAAGCAAGTTACTAGAAACACAGAGAGGAGAGGGAGATGTAAGGTGAGCTTAGCACGCACTAAAAAGATCTTCACAGAGATTCAGTCAAAAAATTTCTTTGGCACATTACTGGCAATGGATGAGAGCTTTGCACATTAATGAGTGGAGTCCAGCAAACACTCTCTGCTTCCCAAGCAGAGCTGGCAGCATGGTGTGACATTTCCCTGTCAGGCACGGGAGCACACCAGTGTTGATTGTACGTTCATTTAGGCAGGTCAAGAAACACCTCTGAGAGCATGGGAGTCATCTTCAGCCTGGCAGGACCACCTTTGCTCAGCCATGTGAAGTGTCTAACGCTCAAACAGCGCAGTCAAGATCTGTATATACTCACAGGAATCAGGAGGTTATTTGTAACGTCAGAGCTAGCAGGAACTAGGATTTGCAGCCTCAAAAAGAGATTTACACAAAATAACAGAACCCAGCTCTTGCAGCAAACCCTCCAGTCTGAACCACCCAGGAGCCTCCCCAGGGACACACCGTGCACGGGCTATCACGTCACCCAGCTCTGACTGCCACATCTCCCTGGCTCCAGGGGGAGCAATGAACCCCAAGCAGCAAGAGCCCTTGTCTGCTGACTCAGTAAGTCTCACAGCCTTCACTGGAGGAGCACAGTGGAGAAACACACGGTGTTTACTGCACCACAATGAAAAACAAACCCGGAGTGATTGCCAGAAGCCACTGTCTTGGTCCTGAGAGTGCAGGGCATGGAGTTTAACGGCTAATTAAGACAGGATAGCACCAAAGGGCAGAACAGGGGAGAGGCTGACTTTAGTTCCCTCAGAAGTTGAAAGTCTTTCCCAAATTCAGCCACGTAACGGATCCTTTAAAAGGAGAGCAATGGCTTCCTCTATATTAGAAACAAAGCAGAAGCTCTCATGCCAGCACTGCCTTCTGAAAGTAGCTGTCCTTTCATCATTTATTCAGGAATAAAACTCTCACAAGGCAGAGTTTTATCAAATGACAAATAACAGCTGTGGGGGGAAAAAAAAGAAGTGTTGCACTTCATTAGAACTCTGTGTGACTCTGACAGCCAGAAAAACACTGCCAAAGTGGCAAATACAGCCGAAAAGACAAGATCTCACAGCAGCTGTTAAACCAAATGGGAACTTGTTAAAATTAAGGGCCATTCTCCCTCTTTCACATTTAGTCTCAAAACACCACGTAAAGAAATTCAACCTCTTATAAAGATAGACTGAGTCATTAGTGCAAAGAGACACGAGACCCTTGCAAAGTTTTCAGATTAAAAGGTAACTGTTAATACCCAAGCAGTTCCTAAAATCCTATGAATATGTTAATCTGGTATCAGCTTAAATCCTCCAATATTAAAGTAATAAATCTTACCAGACTGAATTTTACTGTTGCTCACTCAGTGTTCCAATATTCCTTTACAATAAGCAAGTACTCAACATGGAGGAAGCTGATGGGTCTGTAGCAGCAGCAGCAGCAATGCCATCCTGGACCAAACCATGGTATCCTTCCCAGATACATCAAGGTCATACCTGTCACCAAATATCAGCACTCCCAAATTCTCTACATACCAGGCACTGGTTTCACCCATGAAAAGCTGCTGGGATTGTCAAGAGGGAACAGGATTGCACAATGCTTACACAAGTCACACCTGAAATTGATTTGCAGAGGTACCACAGCAACCACAGGGGTTCTTAGGGCTGAAAAGTACCCTGCAAGCCAAGCTATAAATTTTGCCGGAAGGATGCGGATTTCCTGAGGGGATGGGATGATTTTGCTTCAATCAGGCCTAAAATAAACACTGACAAACCAAACAAATTAAGTACATATCCAGCCAGCCAGCCCCAGATTATCCCACAGTGGGAGGGTGCCGTGCTGACAGGTTTTATTCTCTGTTTCTTTAGAGGGCAGGAGGTGATTGCACTGTGTAATTCTGCATTTAATTAATCAGAGCTAGTCTCATATTGAAGAATTGAATGTAAGGACAAAACAGAGACTTGTTTTGACCAAGGACTTTCCCAGTTAATTGCCAAATAGCATGAGCAAACCACTGCCTCCGCATGTTTCGGTTTTCTGCTCTGCCAGCAGAAGATCAGCCTGCCTTGGACTCACTGATGTCTAGAAGATGTCATTCATAGGATGTCATTCACTGGAAGGCAGAACAGAAATTACAGTATTTCTGACATGCTCACCTTCTGGCTCTCAGGCAGTTCTCCCACAATGAACACTTCACTCTGAACAGCCCTGTGCAGAGCAGTTCAGCAGCTCTGTCCTATGCGAGAACTACTAAAAGAATTGGGATAAAACTGGCAGAAGCACATCCCTGTTTACTGGTCCTGGCATTCCCCTCAGTCCCCTACACTGAGAGGATTTTAGATGAGGAATGCTGAACAGTACACGCAACTTCTCTTCCCACAGAACTCTACGGAGTCATTCTGCCAACACGGTACCAAGGGAACATTTTGCTGCTAGAGGTGCAGTGACTGGAGCTGCTGGCCCTGGAAGAGGGCTCACTCCTAACTTGGACTGCTGCATCCAGCAGTTATTCTGCAGGTGCTACTTGATTCGAAAATCTTTTATGCTCTAAGCTGGATACAACTGAATATGGTCACAGTCCATTCCTTGACTGCGGTTCTTTGGAAATGATACCTATGGGAGTGTCTGTGAAGAAGACTTTGCACCAGAAGGAGCTAAAAAACTAAGCAAAATCTGCTTAAAAGAATTTTAAGAGAGCAGTAAACCTGGTTTTAAGCAGAGCAACCACCATTTAATGCCGTAACAGAGCAGTAAAATCGTGGATTACCTAAATTGTCATCCAAGGAGAACAAAAAAAAGTAAGACAAAGAGGCTGAAATGGTGCTGGCCAACACAGATACATCAGTTCACTAATGGATTTGATGCTGACCTAATCTTCTATTTGGCAGTTCCCCAAAAAAGCTGCTTTTTCCTTTCCTTACCTAAATGAAATTGACCTATTCTAGAAAATCAAGAACAATTTATCAGGCCACTGAAGGTAGACTGTTTTTTGGATCTGCATCTGTTTTATTCTGTCCAAAACACAAGGTAAACTTTGTAATTTAAAAAACCTGAAAATGGGAGGATTGGCAGTGTGGCATCTGGAATGTCATTGCTCTTTCCTCGCACGTTTCCTGGCACACTCCCCTACAGAGGTTGTACAAACAACCTTTTGCTTGCAACAAGAGTATTCAGCTCCTGTTACAATACAATTTGTGCATTATTACTTCAGAAAATGTAATTTCCAGTGCATCAACCAAGAAGAAATTTCTGAATTAACAAAATGGGAGCAGAATATTTCATTGCAGCTTCAAGCTCTTTTACTTTCTTTATAAAACAAATGTCGTGTTGGGTTTTTCCCCCACGGAAACATTAAAACCTTACATTAAAACCTTAATTTCTGAAGATGTCAAAATCACTATTCTGTTTTTCCTCACAAGACAAAAAAAATTCTTTTTTTGTAAAAGGAATCTAGGAAATTAATGACTTCACTTTTCACCATGGGTTTCTACTGTAAAACATGATCATCTTGCACTCATTTTAGGATCTGTAGTCCTGACATTACTCACTCCCTGGAAGGAAACACAAACTCAGCATTCAAAACACAAACACCATCTCAACATTTCAGAAACCTCATGGGTTTGAAAGCCAACAGGGAAAAACCTAAGTAGAAGAATTAAAGGGTTTATTTTCTTCCACTAGTAACTGGTCACATTCTGAACTGAAGGCTGAGAAAGAAAATTTGGCTAAAGAATTGGCTGGAGCCAGAATGCTCCATCACAAAGGAAGCCCTCTCAGGCAGAACTCCAGTTTGGTACAGCTTTCCTTTCAACCTTTGAGCTCTGCCTGCAGGAAATAACAAAAATAAGCAGTTATCTGTAAAACCCTGAATGGTGATTTTTAACTTTTTTGTTCCTGGAACATGAAGTAGGGCAGGAGGAAACATGTTTAACAAAAAAGACATAAGGGTTTTAAGTGATAAAAAGCCTGAGGAAAACACTGCTCCTAGGGTGTACTACATACCTACAACAATACAACTGAGTGGATTTCCCACTCTCTTGAAGTACTCACAGATGTGACTGCAAGGGCTGGCATCACAAATGAAGGCAATGGGAGCTGATGAGTAAAGTGTCCTCCCCTACTCTACTGATTGCTTGCAGTACCAGCAGGAAAATTCCCTAACATGAGGCTGCATCCAATGAACAGAGAAAAATCAGGAGCAAGAGCAGTGCATGCAGGACAATGCTTAGAACTGCTGCTAGTTCACTTCAAAATCAGAAGCCACCCTCAGATTCATTCTGTGATGGATATGACAGCAGAAGGAAAATGATACTCGCTCCCAATTCTCTCTGTTGTTTGCATACAGGATTGGGCTGAAGGAAGACCAAAACCAGAAGACCAGCTGTGAGGGAGGAAAGTGACAAGGATGGAGGGAAGCTGGGGAAGTCAGGGGGTGGGTGCACTGCACAGTCCCTCTAGGGACCCAAAAAGTGCAGCTTGCTTTCCGCTTTTGACACTTTCAGGGAACAATGCAAGACCCATGTCAGCAGCAGCACAGGGCTCAGCTCTGTTCCTGCAGACAGCAGGGCAAGGCAGACAGACACATCTGCATTTCACATTACTCATTTAAGCCAGGATTCACGTATTTTTTTTCTCCTCAGATTGCTGTGTCATGGGAAGCCAAAGCCAGTTCTCACTGAACTAGTGTGACCTCTGCAAGGAGAAGTAGTAGGTCTTCAAGCACATGCTCCTTCATTTCCCTATAGGCAGAGCTGGAAACTGAAACACGCTGTTCACAACACACAGCCCGAGCCAGGGCAGCATGCTGGAAACTGCGTGGGAACAAGCCCTCTGGAAACAAACCCAAACTCTGCAAGTATCAGGTCCAGCCTCATTGGGCACATGATGAGAAAGATGCTTTGTGCCTTACCTTATCACAGTGCATCCTACACGTTTGGGGGTGATGTGTCCGTGTCACACACCCACCAGCTGCTGTCTATGGGAGTCCCTTTTCATTCTCTAAATATTTACCACCACTCACTTACACATCCTCCTGCAATTTGCAAATGGTATAAAAAGATGGTATCAGGATTCATTTGGATGGCTATCCACGTAGGGGGCTTTGTCATAAGGGAAGGCTCTTTTCTGTATTATGAAGAAAAGGGAAAATGCCTTGGGAAGGTAACAGCACTGGTGACACTGTTTAAATTCCAGGGATGGAAAGCCCTACTTCAGTATCCATCAAAGTCTTCTGATCATTTACAGATTTCTTTCCATGGATGTAGTCTTGTGTTTACAACAATATTTGCAGCTGCTGCAACAGTCACGTAAACACTGAGAGGACACAAATTCAAAAGTTAAAAAAATGACATGCCCTTAATTATGATTAATGTTCATTATTAATCATCCAAGAGCCAATACTCTGGAGATGTATTTTGCAAACTTGAATGACATAATGTGAATTACCCACATAACACCCAACAGAAAACCAGATATCAGATAAAGTCCAGCTTAGAAGGCACAAATTTCTTCAACTCTGTAGCCCACAAGGTATGCAGTCATTTAGATAATTACACAGATTTTGACTCTGGCACACAGTACCATGGGAATGATTACCTATCTACACACATTTCCCAGAGATGCAGTCACAGAGGCCTTAATGGAGGACACTGTGTTGTAGGCAACATTACAAGTTAAGAAGTTGCTTCTGGTGTTTTTCTTTCTTCAAACTCCATCTCATCCCACCCCACAGCATGAACTGTCCTGTTTACAAGTTTTAGGAGGATAACGAGCATCAAGCACCATAAAAATTAAAAACTGCAGAAGATAAATTTGAATTCTCCTTCATTGGGAATATGCGTGTATATACCTAAAGTGTTTGAATTCAAATAGTTATTTCCAAAATAATAAATGACAGGCCTCCCTAGAAATCACAGCACTAAGGGAAGGGGTTGCTATACGTGGTGTCTTGGACAAGCTCTAGAAAGCCCACATTTTGACTCTTCTCCTTTTGGTCCAATACCCTGTGTTTTCAGTTCTCTATCTAAATAAGGTCTTGGACTTTCTAAGTGCCACTAGATCAAAAAGTTTCCAGAAAGCCAGATAAATAAGATCAATATTTACCACATTGAATTAGTCCACAGAGGTCTGTTAAGACAGTGCTTTCCCATACCTCGTGGAGACCAAAGGGTTGATGAGGGCTCTCAGCATGAGAACAGCCACATCAAAGCAGACCCAAGGGTCATCTGGTCTCGTGCCTCATGACAACACTGCCAGGAGCTGCCTCAGAAAAGTCCAGTTTTACCTTATATGCTTATATTTACATTTTTCAGCAGTAATAAAGTGTTTTGACAAGCTGGAATCAACCTCCTCCAGTCTGCAGTGAATTTTGACTTCTTGCTCCAATTCTAAACACAAAACCCCAAATCTGGACATGGCAATTCCCTGCAGTAGAGAAATTAGGAGGCAAACTCATTCTCTTCTGAAAACAATATACAAGGCCAAATTTGTAATCTTTCTTTGCCTTTCCCCATTCAGCAGAGGGGAATAATCCCATACAATGGCATGTGCCCAATGTGATTGCCACTGGGAAATTAGAGGCTTATATCTAGAGAAGTAAAGTCCTGCATTACTAAGGTTTTCTCAGCCACATGGGAAAGAAACATTGCCTCCTGCTGATTAAGAATATAATTATTATTATTAATTCTGAAACACTCTGAATTACGTGATACATTTTCTTTAAATGGGCACTATTGTTAGTACAAGTTGATTTGAACCAATGATTTATTCATGGCTTAATAAGCCTGTTTGCTTCACAAGCTCAGCACATTTTGCTCAGTATATTATATTATTGGCTGGTTGCTATAAACAGTCCATTTAAATTTAGACAAAAGCTTTTGGAAAAGTTCTATTTTGAACAGATATGTGAATTAAAGCACTAACTTTATTGATCAGGAACTACTGGTTTCTTCTAAACTCTTAACATTTACATGTGTGCCTCAGGATCTCAAGAAAGTTCACAGGTAATCTCTAGTTGAAGTTCCTATTAGAACAAAGCTTTCTACTCACACCGATCCTAATATTCAGTCATTTGAAAATCAAGAGGAAATCTGCCAGATGGCACTGCCAAATTGTGAAATTTCTGCAAATAAATCACAATCAGGCTTCCCCCATGGTGGTGTTAATAAAATACATCCAACCTCACCAATAAATCTGCAGTACCTTCCTCCAAGTTCTGAAGTAAAAAAGCTTTACCACCACTTTACTGGTGGTGTTGCAAAGCAGGTCTTAAACAAAACTAGACATGGAAGAAGAGGAAAAAGTCTTTAAAATTTGGCCAAATATACTTCTGTAAAGAAATGGTACCTTTTCAACCATTGTATAATTACAATGTACTTTTCTTACTGAAACTCTTCCAAAGTTTTGGCTTGAAGGTATTGGAGCAAAACCAGACTACACCATCAGTGATGTACACAGCTGTACAACCAGCTCCTCTTGGGTTACTTCATGTTTGAATTTTTAAAGATATTGCCAGGAACCAAATCCAGTTGTTTGTTCTCCACAGTTGCTACAGCCCTTTATGAGGGTCACATGCTGTTCCCTCTCCTAAAATTTCCATGTTGCAATTTCTTAATTGGGCATCATTTTCTGGATGACAGTTCTTATTTGGCTCTTTGTAGAAGGAAACATTCCTAAAAGAAGCATCACAGCCAAGTACATGTAAAGTTGGCATGAGCAATACCTGCTCTCTATTGTACTCCTTTTATCTACTCAGAGCAGGAGATGGAGCCACATGAATATTAAAAAGCATGGCCTGATTTACAACCTGCCCTGCAAAGCCCTGCAAGACAGTGGGTTGCCTTGATTAGTCTGTATAGAAAGCTACCCTCTAGTTATCACGTTTTGCTAATTAGATGAGGAAATGGTTGTAAGAGACTGAGCCACTACAGCCAACACATGCTCAGGTTTCCATAGTCCTTCCTGCTCCTTGTTCAGGGAGGTTTTCTGAATGGTGTGAAAAATTAGAATGTAAATCAAACATTGAATTAGATACAGCCATGAGGTAGGATGATAAGGAGTGATTGTCCCCTTGTACTTGCCAGTGGTAAGGCCACTCCTCAAGTTCTGTGTTCAGTTTTGGTCCCCTCATGACAGAAAAGTCACTGAGGTGCTGGAGCATCTCCAGAGAAGGGAATGGAGCTGGGGAAGGGGCTGGAGCACAAGTCTGATGAGGAGCAGCTGAGGGAGTGGGGGGCTCAGCCTGGAGAAGAGGAGGCTCAGGGGGGACCTTATTGCTCTCTACAACTACCTGACAGGAGGTTGTGGTGAGGTGGGGGACAGTCTCTTCTCCCAGGCAAGAAGAGACAGGACAAGACAAAATGGCCTCAAGTTGTCCCCATGGAGGTTTAGATTGGACACGAGGAAAACTTTCTTCACCAAAGGGTGATGAAACTTTGGAACAGGCTGCCCAGGGACACAGTGGAGTCACCATCCATGGCGGGATTTAAAAGACACGTACATGTGGCATTCAGGGACATGTTTCAGTGGTGAAAACAGCAGTACTGGCTTAACAGTTGGATTTGATGATCTTGGAGGTCTTTTCCAACCTAACCAATGTTATGATTCTATGATACAACGGTATCCTAGTGATGCAGTCATTATTTTTCTTTAATCAGCACATTTCAAGAAAACGTGGCTATCAATCAGTATGCAAAATTCCACTGTTCAGCTCAAATAACTTGGTTGTCTGTGTCTGCCAGCACAAGCCAGCTTTGAAGGCAGATCTTTCCTTTCACAACCACCTAAAAGGGTAAAGGGTTATAGAGTTAAAACCCTATAAGCTTAACTTCTTAAAGACAGTAACTTTTGCTTAAATATTTGGGAAGGCTGGAACATGGGTTGTGGTTGTGATTTTTTTTTCCCTCCAACAGAAGTTTTGTGTGTGTGTGTGTTTTAAATACATGCTACATCCTTGACTTTGAAAAACGGCAAACAAAGATCTGGCTTTTAAGTGAGGTGAAAGAGAATGAAAGTTATACGAATAAATAAATACTCATTAAGTGAATAATAAGTACCACACTCTTGGTTCCAATGTGGCT
Source organism: Neodrepanis coruscans (assembly GCA_013400695.1). NCBI lineage: Eukaryota > Metazoa > Chordata > Aves > Passeriformes > Philepittidae > Neodrepanis > Neodrepanis coruscans. The sequence goes on along the minus strand of VYZS01101747.1, from coordinate 9,357 downwards.
GTAATTATAGATGAGATTATGCATGGGGATATTCAGAGATTAAGGAAAAGGAAGGAGAAGATTGGCAGAGGAGAGCAAATATTTTCCATGCTGTGAAACCCCGCTCATGGGCTTTACATTTGCTTCCCAGTGTGAAATTGTCTTGGCCCACTTCCATGGGAGCACAGGAGAGGGGGGACTGAGGAGATGACAGCAGAGGTGACCCCAAAAGACAGTGTCCTCATCACAAGGCAAACCCAAACACCAGACTTCATGTCACCCTTTCCTTTTAAACCCTATCCACATCCATTCACATGGACAAAGGGTTATGTTTCTGCACAATGATTCAGAACACAGATCTTAAGTCAGAAGGCACCAAGCTGCTTCACAAAATAATTCTGGACTTCTCTTGCTCTATTTCTCTTTTTGCTGCTTATATCTACCTGTGTTTTGTTGCTCAGCTAAACTGTTTTAATGCAAGTCATCTGCTACTCAGAGGGAAGGAAAAGGGCAGAAGCAAAGGTGCTTGACCTCTTTTATGTATAATTTTGCAACACTTTCAAATTCCATATCAAGATTGCCCTGTCCTGTTGTGAATTTTAGCTGGCTGATTTCTCCCACTACAATTACAGGCAGACACTGTTAGTCCCTGAAGAAATTAATACAGCAGGATTGTGAGGAAGACAGAGAAATACCAGAGCCATGAGGAACAGATCTGATGCATTAGCAGACATGTCCCTTCTGAATTAATAGAGTTAACATATTTAAACAACCCATGAACATTTGAAAACTTAGGCGTTTGTGGAATAATGACTTGTAATACCCTTTTTGATAGAGAATGCAGAAGAATTGTGTTCTTGGTGATGGAGGTTGAGAGTTTCTGAATGTCAGTAGCTTTCCACAGCTTGGAAATGCACATAAAAGCAAAAATAACTTTAAACGAAGGGAGAAGGAACAAGACAGAGGAACTTATACAATGTGAGGTGAAACTGCCTCCACAGGCAGTTGATCTATAGGTCTCACATCCTATCACCAGCATCATTCAAGAGGAAGAAGTGTTACCCATGATGAAGCTGTTAAAATGCAAACCAGGCACTTCTAACAGAGATAAAGTAAACCAGATGATGGAGTGGTGTCATGGTTTAACCCAGCAGGTAACTAAACACCACATAGTCACTCACTAATTCCCCTCTCCTTCCAGTGGGATGAGGGAGCAAACTGAGGGGGAAAAAAAAGGCAAAATTCTTGTGTTCTATGTATTGAGATAAAGACAGCTTAATGGGACAGAATTGGAAGGGAAGCAATAATAATAAAGAATTGGAACACACAAAACAAGTGATGCACAATGCAATTGCTCACCACCTGCCAAATGATGCCCAGCCAGTCCCAGAACAGCAGCCCTGGCCAGTTTTGCCCCTAATTTATATGCTGAGCATGATAACTTATACTTTGGAATATCCCTTTGATCAGTTGTGGTCAGATGTCCTGGCTATGTCCCCTTCCAGCCTCTTGTGCCCCCCAGTTAGTGTAAACACTAACTCAAGCGTAGCAACAACTAAAACATCAGTGTGCTCCCAATATTATTCTCATTCTAAATCAAAAACACAGCACTGTACTGGCTACTAGGAAGAAAATTCCCAGCTGAAACCAGGACAGATGGATAGAAACACAGCTTCTTCCAGGTACCACAGCTCTAAATCTTCTTGTCTAGGAGAGAGAGCAGCACACAGTGAGTTTAAAATGTAGTGGTCCAGTAGCAGACCCCTGGGAAGGATGCTCCCATTTCATGCCTTCACCATGCTAAATAAATCACATCTTCTGTCTCACTTTCCCAAGGGTGAAGGATAAGATCAAATATTACCAGACCCAGTTCTGTGGCAGGGATATCCATAGCATTGAGGTTTGTTCACAGCTGCCCAGAAAGCCAGCACAAGAGGATTTCTAACCACTCACAACCTCCACAAACAGGAAACTGAAAACCATTTTTGACAAGTACACAGCCACAGAGATCACAAGCAGGGGTAAGAAAGGAACTATATCCAAAACTACCTTGATCTCTTTTGCCACTGAAGGACACTTCAGCTTCAGACTGTCCTTTTACTGACACTGCAGGGAACTTCCACGCCAGCTTTCCCTGTTCTATTCCTGTGCCACTTCAAGGCCACTCCAGCAGAAACCTAATCTCATTTAAAGTCAGCATCAGTCAGAAAGCCAAATGGTCCCAAATCAGGAAACTTTTATACAGTACCTTTTTAGCCTGATTGCAAAGTATCTATCTTCCCATTACAGCAGAGATGTTCAAGTACTTGTTCAAGTCATGTTCAAGTGATTTGTGTCCAAAGAAGGGAAATGAAGCTGGTGGAAGTATTCAAAAAATACACATAGATGTGACACAGGGACATGGATTAGTGATGGACTTGAGAGCGTTACATTAATGGTTGGATTCAATGGTCTTGGAGATCTTTTCCAATCTTAATAATTCTGTGATTCTGTTTTGAGCTCTAGGATGCCTGGGAGGGCAGGAGTCACTCTCTTCCTGAATCTACCCTTTTCCCCCCCCACTCTCCTGCCCCCAGGAATGCACAGCACAGCAGGAGCACAGGACAGGTGCTCAAGACCCTACACAGGACACAACACACGTCATCCACTGCCTTTGTTCCTGACAGCAATGTGCCAAGCTCTGCAGTCCCCTGCAGCGTGGCACCTCTTTGGTCAGTGCTCCAGCCTTCAGCAGGGCCATAGGATGGTCAGCCCCACAAACAGGCTCCCAGACAGCACACAGGGCCCTCTCCTTTCTGCAAGCCCAATGCAAGTGACACAGCAGGAACAGACATGTCCTGGGACCAGCACCCAATCCAACTGCATTACTGTTATTAAAACACCAACGCTCACACTCAATCACAGAGGCAAACATCCACCCCTCTAACATGAAGGGGAACACATTATGCTCTGCTAGTGGCATTGCAGCCAGGATGCCACAACAAAAGCAGCTTTGCCACCAGCTACTTACAGTATTTAGTGGGCTGAAAATTCAAATCCAACCCAATCACTTTAAAAAGGATTCAGCACACACTGGGAATCCTGCTTTGAGAAAAGTCCAAAAGCTAAAACACATCAGAACAAAAAAGGTCGCTGGTTTCCGAAGACAGAAGTGGAACACACTAAAAGACACCCAACTGTGCTGGCATTTTCATCCTGCACATTTAGATGCTCCAGATACAGCACCTTTCCCCAACCTTCCTCATTTCCCCAGTGAAAGATCAGTCTCAGCAGAATTAGAGAAGCAAGGGTGTGTGGAAGGACAAACACAGAATTAATGCTTTGCAGGAATTGGCTTCTCTCTTCTTCTTTAAAAAAAGAAGTGCTTTTCTTGCATGACACAGTGCAGAATAACCAGTCAGCTTTCTATTTCAAAATTAATTAGATGTTCATGGCAGAGAGCTAAACTTGACAAAGGGCTACTCAGCATTTCCTCTTCACTGACCTGCTGTATCCTCCCATTCCAGTTAGGGGAGAATTTTACCCCAGCTAAGGATATAGTTTGTGCCAAGGGCTCGGCACAACAACACTCCAGGTTTGCAGTAAGGTCTCTTGCAAACAGGGGTATCACCCAAGTCCTACAGCTGTATGGCAACAAGCACAGGACCACAGTGCAAAACAACTTCACAGCACAACCACCCTCCCCAGAACACCAGAAGTGGCTTCACTTTGCCAACCACCTCTGCCAAATTTTGTCTTCTGTGGGTACAAACCACAAAAAACTCACAAACAAACCTCACCATTGAGATATATACATGGTTGTACACCCAATAACTGAGTATTCCACACGTATATTAAACCATAGGGTCCAAAGGGTCCATTACAAAATAGCATCCACCCTAATTCAGGGAGAAAAGAGGCCTGACACACCCGTACCACCTCTGTGGGAGCCAGGGCAGTGGTGGCATCCCATTCAGCAGCACCCTTACAGGAGAAGCTTCTGCCCACTTTATGAACACTATGGGAGCTGGAAAAGAACATCACAATTTGCCATCTTGAGTCACCTCTTCATAAAATCATAGAATGGTTTGGATTGGAAGCAACCTTAAAGATAATCATGTTCCAATCTCCCTGACAGGGACATCTTTCAATAGACCAGGTTGCTCCAAGCCCCATCCAGCCTGGCCTTGAACACTTCCATGGATGGGGCATCCACAGCTTCTCTGGGCAACCTGTGCCAATGCTCACCATCCTCATAGTGAAGAATTTCACCCTAAGATCTCACCTAAATTAGCCCTCTGTGAGTGTGAAGGTATTCCCTCTTGTCCTGTCCTATATACTCTTGTAAAAAGTTCCTCTTCAGTTCTCTTCCAGCCCAGACTATAGACAGTTCTGTTGATTACCAGGAACTGAAACTCATTTAAAAACAGGGGAGAGAAAAATAGAAGGGCTATTGCAAACCAGGATCAGATTCTGGGAAAAAGGTGTCAGAGTTCAATCATTTGTCTTCATTCCACATGGGAGGAAAAACAGGTATCTTTACACACTTGTTACAAATGGGTGAAAATAATCACTTTCAAAGGTAAGAGAAAACTCTAAAGACTGGTCCATCAAAGCAATGGGAACAGCTCAGCAGCAGCAACTGGTTTTGTAATGCTAACAATCAATCAGAAGAAATCCAGCCTCTCCTGGGAGAAATTTGTCTCAAAAAGGAAATAACAAATGAGAGAACTGGAGTCAAAATACCAGTAAAGAAGAACAGATGCTGCCACAGCAAGACTGAAACAGTCTAGCTCCTTGTAAGCCCTGTTTGTTGCTTCCCCACTGCTCTGTTTCCATATCTGTGTAATTTATTCCAAAGCAAATTTATTATTTTAAAGACTCCGCAGAGAAGGCAGAGAAGGCTGTGTGTGTGCTAAGGGACACAATGCTGGTTATTTCCTGCTCTTGCACACTATTATCAAAGGCTTTGCCTAGCCAGAGATTTAACAAGACTTTTAATTAATGGCATCCAATGGTACATTCACACTGCAAAAGCTTCTCTCATTAGCTAATTAGTTTATTGTCCTAATTATGCAGGACAAGTCAATTTTACTTTCTCATTGTCTGCATGGGAGACCCTGGTTTCCCCACCTAAGTTATCCCTCAAAGCAGTTCCCAGCTCCTCTGTCCTGACTTGCCCTTTAAAAGGACTTGGAGCTATATGGTGGCAGACAGCACTGCTTCACCCTTCCACAGGAATCTAGAGCAGCTGATCTCCTGAAAGCAGAGCCCTCTGAAAACTCTAGCAAGGTCTTGAGCCACTAAGAACTGGCTGATCAGCACCTGTCAGGAACAATATGGAGGCATTGCCTAACAAATGTTTTCGTATGAGGATAACACTGGTGCCAGTGGGGATGGAATGAGATGACCTCTAAGGTCCCTTCCAAACCAAACCATTCTTTGATTCTGTCCCTGAAGGACCAGAATACCACTACAATTGCCTAGATGTTCAGCCCACTACTAACCTGGGTGAGGAGTGACCTGAAGTAGGGCACCTTCCAAGGGTTTGTTCAAACATTAAAACACAGGGTGCAAGGGCACAGTTGGCACAGGCAACTGTTGGAGGGCAGAGATTCACCCCACAGCCTTCCACTACACATCCATCCTGTTCCCATCACACATGTCTGTCCTTTTCCCATCACACCTGTGTTTTTCTGTAAGTCCTTGCACCACACTTCTGAATTCCCTACAGAAACTCCCACAGATGAGCACAGAAGAACTTGCAATCCATACTGCAATGTCTGACCATTTTGGTGCCTATCAGCTACACTGACTCCTCTGAAGAGTTTTGTCAGCAAGCTTTCAACTTAGTCAAATTAATTTTGCGTAATCAGTTTTCATTAGTAGAAGGATGGTTTGAGACATAAAACATAAAGGCAGAGCTCACCACTGATTCAATGCTCACATCTTAGGTATGGTAGGAAAGGGTTTTTTCATTTCTAGTCTTCCCTTGTAAAAGCCAAGATATAATCTCTGCCTCTGACAACATCTACATAAAAGAGATCAGTACACTTCATTCAAGCTTATCTCTCCCTGCAAAGCAGAGCACTGAAAACTTCAGAGATGGTGCCAAGATTTTTGGAAAGGCCAGAAAATAAATAGGCAGAACCACTGAAGTAAAGCAGAGGACAGATAACTCTTTAACTCATCTTCATATTGGATGAATCTTCATCTTGGAATTTCACCTATGGAGGAAAGGCTGAGAGAGTTGGGGTTCTTCAGCCTGGAGAAGGAAAGGCTCCAGGAAGAACTCAGAGCACCTTCCAGTACCTAAAGAAGTCTACAAAAAAGATGAGCACAAACTCTTCAGCAGGGGCTGTTGCCCCAGGACAAGGGATAATGGCTTTAAACTACAAAAAGGCAGATTTAGACTAAATATTAGGAAAACACTTTTTACAATGAGGATGGTGAAACACTGTCACAAAGAAAAAGTCAAGGTCAGTTTGGAGGTGGCTCTGAGCAACCTGATCTACTTCAAGATATCCCTGCTTAGTGCAGTGGAGTTGGACCAGATGACCTTTCAAGGTCCCTTCCCACTAAACTATTTTATGATTCTATGATTTTTGCTACTGATGTTCATTGAGGTGCTGTCATTTGTGAATAAGCTAATGGTGCAAACCTCAGAAGACACAGACATTTTCAGTCAGATACCAACAGATACTGGTAGTGTGAGCATGATCTGCCCTCCACTGGGAGTCAGAAGAGGGGAGGTGAGAGGGGACCTTGAGAGGAAAACAGGAATATTAACTTTGCCAACTCCAGATTACTCCAAATTCAAAGCCCTTTCCAGGGACATTTTATTTTGCCTTGCTTTAATCTCTGAACCAAGAACTGGAAAGGGTGTTTACTACGCTTGAGGTAAAGTTAATTACCTTATGCCCACATCCTCATGGCACCATTGGCCAAATTCTTCATGAATTTCAGTTCTGATCTCCTCCCTAACTACACAGAGAAGCTGCAGGCCTGTTCTGGGGATGCTGTAAGGCTGGGCTACTTCACTTGACTGGGGGAATCAATCCCAGGGTCTGGGGTTTGCTTTTATATGGGCTGGCTCATGTCAGCTCTGCACACAAGACATTAGGACAGCATAGAGAAACCTCCATCACCTTCACAGCTACTCCACAACTGAGGCAATGTCCAGAAAGTTCCAGAGCATCTCAAAATAAAGGATGAGGAGGAACACCCTTTACACACAGAGACAGTCTCTACAGGTGCAGAGGCTGAAGAACAAACCAAGCTGGCACAGGTGTAGTGGCAGAGAAAGGCTACCCAACCACTCAGCCCTGGCTCTGCCGCCCAAGGCGCCTCTCTGGTGATGCCAACACAGAGATATGATCCAGACAACTTCAGGGAAAAGCTGCAGGTAGAGAATGATACAACGCACAGCCCTCGTCCTCAGACAGCACGGGGCCAAGCTAATGACACAGGCTATTGTTCTCCCATTCCATTTAAAAAAGCAATGACTTGCATAGATATTGGCTTTGGAGTACGTGCTTGGCAACCCCAGCAGATAAACAGAAGCATTTCCATGGAATACCGTAAGATTCTGAAAGAAATACATTTAAGTTATTTTTGCAATATTATTAAATCCAGTGAATATTTTGAATGTGGTATAATCCGTTTTCCTAGGAACCAGCCAAGAAAAACTGACAGCAGCACAAGGGAAGTGCCACCACACTGCCATCCCTGTCTCACTGTTCCCCCAGGGACATGAGCAGGAGCCTCACATGCCTCCCCTGATGTCCCCAAACCCTCCCTCCTCTGTCAGTGTGCCTCAAAACACAGCTCCTATCAGCCATTCCCTCACCAGCACACAGTCAAGCCTGGATCCCTCCTGCAGATGCTGCTGTGACCCTGCTCTCCTTTAAGCCAGCAACTCTCCATCAGCCCACAGAAGCCCCAAAGCCAAGTGCTGATGAATGCACTGGGAGGGCAAATGCAAACCACTAAAAAGACCGGGCAGGGGCATTTCAGCAGCCTGCAGATGAGACACAGGGACAAAGAAGTGGAAGGACAGTGAGATCCAGATGGCTCTTGCCATTGAAACTGGCCAGGAGATGCAAGCAGGAGATGAAGTAGGTGAACTGGGTGGGTGCAGAAGAACCAGCCCTGAACACAGATCATCATATCCCAGACCACAGCAGTTCCACCCTGAAAGCAAAGCACAAATCCATTCCCAGGAACCAGGACTTCAGTCTTTTACTCCCTCTTATCTTCTCTACCTGCTGCCCACTCCACAAATCCTCCTATGCCATGTTTGTACGCAACTCCCAAGGCTGGCTTAAGATGCTGTGATCACCTAAATCAACAGGGTCTCCTCACCTTGCAGCACGTAGGAAAGCAAGTCAGTCACTATGCACAAGTCACTGGAAAATCCTGGACCACCCGCAGAACATCTCCTTTTCCTAAATCACTCCTTCTGAATCTCCTCAAGGTAGGACAGAGCTAAAGCCACTGGAGGGCCCTGTGCCCCCATCCTGACTCAGGAGGGCAGCCTGTGCCTCGCAGGAGCCATGCTGTGGGCACACTGAGGAAGTGCTGGGCAGCATTTCCCTGGGGCAGCAGCAGCACAGGCTCCAGTTCCTAATGTATCCAAAAGCAACTCTGCTGTGGATTTCGTCCATCCCATTGAGATTAAATTTGCTCTACTTTCTACTGCAGTATCTGCAGAAACAAAACTCACAGCTGAGACCTGAAGGCCAGACATAGGGCCAGGAGTGAGGCAAAATACATTAAACTCCACTTACAACTCTCAGAGCCCATGGGAACTGCAGGCTGTGTGCCTGCTCAGCACTGCAGGGCTGGGGTTCACTCCCAGAAGAGACTTACCCTTACTGTCAAACATGAATGTCTGCAACAGGCAGAGCTGTCAGCTCTCCCCACCTCTCCCCTTAGGATGGAGAAGAGGTGCAGCTCTGCTAGTTGAGCATCCTACCACACACCCTTGTTCGCCTTTGCTGTGGTTGGCAGGGTGGACCCTGGGCTGTGGGACCTCAGTCCTCCACAGCAATTGCAGCATTTGTCAATGTGGGATTTGTTCAACAAAGCAAGATCTGAGGTCTCTCAACAGAAGACAGTCTCAGAAGACAGTCTTCACTCCAACTTTCAGGAATGAGAATAGCTAAGCATGAGAATGGTACACGATGGGTTTCCTTCTACATCTTCCACACAGAGCAGTCCCATCAGACAGCGCAGTTGGAGACAGGAGTGTCCCAGGACTGTGGCACAGCTTTCTTCTTGCCAATCAGCCCAAAGGACAGTCCTGTCCTCCTCCACTCCTGCTTGTTGCTGTGCGATGGACTTGGAAGGGATTAGACATCCTCCTGCGCGGAGAAAGACAAGCAAACAAAATGCAAA
>VYZS01101745.1:0-43891 GCA_013400695.1 Neodrepanis coruscans | reverse complement strand
TTTTTTTTTTTTTTTTTGCTGTCAATAATAATTGTATCAAAAATAATGTGAACTCCCACGGACGCCTGCATAGTCAATCAGCATAAAGTATTAGCACTTCAGGGACACAAAGGCTCTGAGCCTGATAAAAGAGATTGGACTGAGAATTTTGACCTAAGAATATAATAATGTCTTCCAAGATCTCATTATGCCCGTGCCCATTGCAAACCATCTGGGGCCCGGAATAATGAAAAGGAGTGGTGTGAATTTATGAACCCCTCGATCGAGCCATGCCCCCTTGGATATTGTGTTGGATTAGTAGATTTACTGCTAATCCAAACACCGTGGGCAGGATGATGTCTTTACATCTGCACTGCGGAGCTGGGAGAGCTGCAGTGAGCTCAGTGCTGGGAGGGCTGACAGCAGCTCCCCTGCTCCAGGCACAATCTGCTGGCTCCCTGCCACCTCCCCAAAGTGCAGCTCACGTCCTCCACGTCCTGCCGTGCCTCTTCTCCAAGGGGAGATGCTGCCTCCTGAAGGAGAGGGAGCAAAAGCTCCCCTGGAACAGGTGGGAGCAGCCTCAGCTCGGAGCACAGGAGGCACAGTTGGCACAGGAAGGTTGATCCTCCTTCCTCCAGTTGCCTCAGGTGCAGAACCCGAAGAGAAGAGTCTCCATTTAATTGGGGGTGTCTTGGGCTAAAGAAAATAGTCCTATGCAAATCCTTTTCCTAAGGGGCAGCCGTGTGGACTCGTGACCTTTCTTTGAATGGTTTGGAGCCCAGAAATCAATGATTACACTAAATCCATAATTATATTCTTTTCATCTGTGGCAGGGCACTGATAGTGTGACAGATGTGAGACCTTGAAAGCATGGGAACTTCAAAGCCCACTGAGATGTGTGAGACACCACGGACATGTGGGGCAGTAAGAAATAAAATTCAAACCAGGAAAAGGCTCCTCTAGCAGTGCTTTGGGTGGTCTTGCTCCTTCACATGTCTGGGCACACACATGTCTGTGCACACACATGTACATGTGACCTGAGTTCCCCAGGGGAGAGGAGAGGGAGATGTAAATCAGCAGACTTTGACCAACTTGAAGAATTAAATCTTGTCATGGTTGTTTCATTTTGGCTCAAGAGACTTCCCAGAGGAAGAAGGGGATGTGGTGGGGCAGGAGATGTGGCTGGAGACACATCCTGGAATTAGGGAAGTGAATGTGTGTCAGTGCCTCCTCTGCTGGGCCAAGCTGGTTTGTTCTTTCAGGAGATGTTGCTCAAAATTATATTTTTGCCTTGAAAGAAGCAGAANTTAGGGAGGTGAGTGTGTGTCAGTGCCTCCTCTGCTGGGCCAAGCTGGTTTGTTCTTTCAGGAGATGTTGGGCCAAGCTGGTTTGTTCTTTCAGGAGATGTTGCTCAAAATTATATTTTTGCCTTGAAAGAAGCAGAACTGTACATCAGGGTTCCTTTTTTTGCCTTGGAATAAGACATTGCAAGAAGAAATGGTGGCTCGGTGTGAGGAGGGTTTGCAGTGGGGTGTGGGGGTCCCCAGGCAGAGAATGATGCAGGTTCCCACCTGGGAAAGGGCATTTTTGGGGGTCCATGAGCCCAGGGATATTCCTTGGCAGGGGGCTGATGTGAGAGGAGTGGTGAACCCCAGTGCTGTGACAGGTAATAATATTAATTCTATTTTTCTCTCAAAGCCTGAGGAAACAGGAAAGGTTCTGAGCTGCTGAGGTACCACAGGAGAGGGTGGGGAGGAGCATTAAAGAGACAACAACTCGTGTTACACCAACTACATCACAAAACCAGGGGCTTGGGTGTGTAAAGGATCTTCACATCCTCATAACACACTCCCACAACTGGTGTAGCTTCTGCTGCAGGGACATGGAGTGGGATGTGTTGGCTGGGGAGGATTGTGTTATTTGCAGAGGAAAACAAGAAAAGAGTCACTTCCAAAACCCTTAAACCCTCTTATCTGCTGTTTCTTAGGTTTAGGTCCATAGGAGTAGAAGAACTGCATGTGAAAAGCTTGAGGAATTGAGGAGTGAATGGATAAGTGAGTCATTGTGATAGAAACTTGTAAAATAGAAAGAGTGTTTCCCATTTATTCCAAATTCAAAAGTTTTGATTTTTTTTTTTTTCACTCACTCAGTGCCTTGCAGTCTTTGGAGTGGAAAAAATGCCTTAGCAGGGAATGGGAAATGATGTTCCCAACAATCCTTTACAGATGGATCTTACCATTCATCACACTGGAAGAGCTGAGGGGCACAACAGGGATATTTTTTATTTATTGTGGCGTCAAGAAATAACAAAACTATGTAATATTAATCCATATTATTTATTAATAATGTTTGCTTCTTCAAAAATTCTGTGTGAATCAAAAATTTGGGGTGTAGTGTCAGAACTTAATTTGCCTAAGCTCTGCATGGTGATGTGTCAAAATCATACAGTAAATGCAGTTATTTATGTGCTCCTGGCATTACAAATTCCATGGGTGCTGTAGCTCTAAATGGATCAGGAAATGATGGTATGAAGAACACAGATAAGATAAACTGGAGATTTGTGCTGGCTACTATCAATAAAAGGAAGTTCAGAACCATATAATTCAATTTTACGTGTAATTTCTTAGCATTAATAACATGTAAATATAAATTAAAAACTATTAAGGTTTTGGTTTTTCTGCAAAATTTGGAACTTTGATATTAAGTTACTTTTTGAGGTCCAGTGCAGACATGTCAGAAATAAAAGAGCACATAAAAATTCTAAATCTCCCTGATATTACAAGAATTATTTAGTTTCTAAGGCAAGATCAGAGGATTTCTCTGACTGGTCTGTCACTGATCAGAGTCTGAAATGCCTGACTGAGAATTTGAGCTGATGCTCTCTTGAATAAAAAGCCCAGATTTGGAGGGAACAGCCCTTAAGGGGATGATTTTTTTAATAAATATTTGTGGTTTGAAGTTGGTGGGACATTTCTCTGAGGTGGGAGGTGTCTCATTAACAGGCAGAAAGTAGCACAAGGGCACATGGAGTTTGTCCCATACCTGTAAATTCAGGGATAATTCATGAAGCTTTCCAAACAGCTGCATTTCAACACACCAGTAACTCCAGCAGCTTCTCTCTGTGCAGTCCCCAGTCTGAGGGAAGCCCTTCCCAACATCTCTCTCCTTTGCCATTTTTAACATCCACTTGCAATTTGTTTTCCAACTGATTTTCATTAGTTTCTCTCCTTTGGTTCTGTTTTTCCTCCTGCTCCTGCATAGCAGAGACACCCAGAGTTCCTTTTCCTGGAGCATCTTCTGGAAGGCCACTCACATAAAATCAGCCCAATACTTCCAGGGAATTCCAGAATTCCCGGGCAGAGCCAGTTACTTATTTCTCTGAGGTCTGTTCTTCAAGGCAGATCAATTGCTGAAGTGATGCACCAGTTGCATGTGTATTATATAGTCATTTATCACTTAGATGGACTCCTGTGAAAGGAGCATCCTCCCCATTCCTCAAAATATTCCAATCCTACCTTTCCTGACTAACACAGGGGGCACCAAGATGAACAAACTAGTTATACATGCATGGAAAGTAGGAAGCTGAAAGTAATTGTGTATTCAGTTTTAATGGAGCTGAATCTCCTGCTGAGATTTCAATATCTGACAGCATTGCTTTCATTGCCCCAAATGCCCAACCTTTCTCTAATGTTTGACCTTGGCTATGATTATATTTCTCTGTGTATCTCAAATGATGCAAAATCATTTGCCTGTATCAGTCATGTCTCACTGTCAGTCCTGCTGCAGCTCCTGGCAGAAGAGCCCAAGTCTGGTGGTGTTAACAAAAGCTGAAATGAGCTTTGATAGATGTCCCTACCCTTTCAATAAATACATAAAGCATCTCTAGAATGGCATTTTGTTAACTGATAAACAACAAAAGCATCAAGGCATTCACTTTTAACTATGTTGCATGTCATTATTTTCTCATTGCCTCACTTAGGGTACAAGAGTAACGTGACCTGCAGGGCAGAGGATGAGACTGTTCCTTTCAGGGCTGGTTATTTATATTCCTTGATATCCCCAGGCCCAGCTGCTAAATGAGGGCTGGGCAGGTGTCTGTCAGGCTCTGCCGTGGCATTTTTGCCCCAAGGTGTTGGCTCACAGACCTGGGGGCACGCTCAGGGTGACCCCACAGCTTTCCATCTCTGTGTGCAGCACCAGCTCCCTGCACAAATTCACTTCTTGATTCTCCTGGCTTTTTCCTCTGTCAGGTCTCACCCTGTCCCATCATTAACCCCCTCGTTCTTGCTCTGAGAAGCAACTGGGCTGGCAGGGGTGGGACCAGCAGCAGTGCACGGTGGTTTGGAGATGATATAACACTGAATTACTGCAGTTCAGGAGGGAAGGAAAAAATTCCAGCCCATTCCTTGCATCCCCACTGGGAGGTGGCAGAGCTGGAAGCTCTGGTGGCTGTGAGGAAGAGGAGCTTCCAGATAGATGAGGATAAAGGGACTGTTTTTCAAGACAGGCCTCAGTGTGATTAATGTTCCTGTGCTGGTAACAAGAGCGTTTCCCTAAAGAGGGAAAATTTGATAGGAGCCTCTTTTTTTTTTCAGGTCTGTGTAAGCTGGGCACATTATTTTAATAGTACACCATTAAGGTATTTATCTTAATTTAAAAAAATAATATTTCCCTTGTTGTTTGCAATTGCCCACTCGAAATGAAATCCCTTTCCTGGCCCAGTATCCTGTGCAATCCTGAGCTGGTTGTTATTGCAGGTTGCCTCGGGAATACCGAGTTACTGAGTTCCAGACTTTCTGCAGAAATCCTGAGGGGACTTTAACAGCATTTGAAAACACAGATAAAGAAATACATGGACCATGCAAACAGAAGGAAGGGGGATAAAAAGGGATGTGTTTACCAGAGGGCTGCATGGAGAAAAAAAAAGGTCCACAAAGAAGCCCCTTGGTCTGACTGTGAGACTCGTTAGGGATGCAAAGCACTGAGCAAGTTCACTGGAGTCTGAAATCCCCAGGGTAGGTTTGGATTTCTGGCAGTGGACTGCAGAAGGTGATTTAATAATGCCTTTGAAACCGTGCAAAACTTTCTGTTGCCTTAATTTGCTCCCTCTTCAAGCAGATTTTTGATCTTCCTCAGAGGTTTGAAGCCAGGATGGAGGAACTCCAAATAGATAGAGGTCTAAACCCCTGGACTAAAGAGCTTCACACGTGTCAGAGTTGAATGTGGACAGTCTGACAATTGGTTTGGCTGATTTTGCAGAGAAAAGAGGGTCCAGACAGGGTTTTAAAGGTGTTAAACCTGCACAGGCCTGGCTCAAAGCAGCCTCTGCTTCCTAAAAACAAGGGCAAAGAGAAACTAAGGCAAATACAGGCTCTGTGTAGGGATTGGGTAGAGACTTTGTTTGGGTTATGATGGCAAAAGAGGATCTCATAATCACAATAAAAAGGCTTCTAAGAAGAATTTATTAATTTGGGCATTTTACAAAAATGCAGGATATTGCCTTCAACACCTTTCTGCTCCTGCTGCTACTGAAACATCCCTGGGAAATTACTTTTCCTGGTAAAATCACATTTACTTCTCACAAACATTTGAAGGTTTCATCAGTCTGTTGCTTTGTTTTTAATATTAACAGTCTTTCCTCCTGAGTGCCTCTCATTGTGACAAACATTCTTAATAATTTGTGGAAAACATGGCATTTCTAAAGAGATCAAGATACTTTATTGGCCACTTACTCCATCCTGGTGCTTTCCTCTATTGTTTTTTAAGAGAACACATTGAAACCATCCAGCTTCCAAACATTAAGGTCCCACAAATGTCCCCATTCTTCTTTAAACCCATTTTTTCCTTCCCAGAAAGTGAACCTGGCTTCCAGTAGGCAATTAAATTACTCACATCTCTGCAAAAATCTATCCAGAAGTGAATCCATCCATAATTACACCTTGGAAATAGCCTTTCAAACAGAAAGAAGCCTTTCCCAAAGATAAAGGGGGTTTTGTTTTAGGGAAGGAAAAATCTGTCTGTAGGTGATGTCCCAGATAAAGACATGGCCTGAGTAGCTGTCCAGAAATGAAACACAAACTGTGGTAATTTTTCCATTGGGGTTGTTGTGAAAAATGGACCTTCCAACTCAGAAAGTCAGAACAACTTGTACAAGAGGCCCAAATTGCTTTTGATTAACAAGGTTTTGTGCCTGGAAGTCACTTTATCTTCATCCCATTAGCTGCACTCCACAAAACAAATGGATCCAATGCATTAGGCTGAAACATGTTCTTGCAGGGGGAATGCAAAGAAAAATCCTCCCTCAAGAGCCACACAACCATTTGAGATTTATTATGGACTTTTTCAGCTTAATGTTCCCCTTGGAGCTTGTTTGGGCAGAGAGAGTGCAAAGTTTTCTGCCTCCTCTCACTGTCAACTCTTGTGCTGCTGTGTCTGTTATTCCCAGATGTGGATGCTGGGACTTTGGGATGGGTTGGCTGGGGTGATGTTGGGCCATGGACACACTCATTCCTTTTGCAAAGACATTTCCTGGATGGAAATGCTGATTTTTGTACAAAGGTGATATTTTTGTCTGTTGGAAAAAAGTCTTCATGCCATGAGGGCCCCATTCCCCCTTGGGTGCCAATCAAGGCACAGAATTCCTGCTTTTCCTGCTTTTCATTTCTCTGTGAGGAGGTTTATTTTGCCTCAATTATTTCAAATTAATGTGCTTAGAAAGTCAAGTCTAATGGCATTTTATTGGCCATGCAAAATTTGGTGCTTGTTCCATAACTGTTCAGAGCTTCTTCCAAATATTCCATTTCCACATTGACCAGTGGTTTTTGTCTTCACAACTATTCCAAATAATCTCTTTTCTAGACTGTTAATGAATAGCTGAAATGTGTTTTTGTGAGGGGGAAAGGAGTTATGTGATTATTGCTCCAAGGTGTGATTATTGCTCCAAGGCATCTCAGCCTCTCATTCCCCTCTATCCTCAGGATTTCTACCACAGAAAATATCTTTACTTTCAAAATTATCTTAGGAAGTACAATTTATCCCATTTGGTGTCTGAATCCATTTAATTGTGTACCCTAAATAAGGTCTTTTTTTGATGATAGGTGACTGAACTTCCATATTATTTTTTTTTAATTTCTCTAAACAATTTCATACACAACTTTGTTTTATTTTTAGGCCAAATTATCACTAAGAATAGCAGGCAGAGAGGACTCTCAAATTCTGCTGAGCCAAGAGGGTGATAACTCTTTACCAGGAGCAGAAAAATTGTGGTTTTAACCAAAATTCAGTGTTTTAACTGGAAACTCAATGGCACTGCCAGTGCTGCTTCTGGTTACACCTCAGTGTAACATCTAAACTAAAGAGCCAAGAGAAGAAATTTCCCCATAATTTGTGTTCCCTTCATTTTCATTGCCTTGTTAATTAAAAATTGCCCATGAAAAAGTGAAAACACTCGTGGGAACATGACTAAAATATTCACAATAGAAAATCTATAAAACCAAAATGTTATTCAAGTGAAACAAAATACACAATCACAACCAACTGTTGTGTTCAGCTCCAGCAGACACATTGCATTGTCTTTTTCTTTTTTTTTCCAAATGGATAATTTATTTAATTAACCAGGATGCAATGAATTCAAAATTGTGTATTAAAATGGCAAAACGAGGTAGTTAGGAAGAAAAAATATGATGGGATTTACATTCTCACCCACTGACTGGAAATTTTTTTATTGTAGAATTAAAAAATTGCAGCTGACAGATTTTAATGTGAATTTTGGCCACAAGAAGTGTTTTTCCTGACCATGTTGGCCTGATGGTTTTTGGTATTTTGAATTTAAGTTGGATGTCATATTAAATTCAATGGATATTGAATTTAAAATTCAAATTAATACTCCTGTAAATAAAAATTTTGCTCAGTGCAACTTTTCACAACAATAACTAAGATTTTTTTTTTCTTATTGTTTAACACTGTGTATTTAATGCCAAAAGATCTAAATGTACTTCATGTATATTCAGTATTTTACATTTTAAACACAACCAGCACAAAACCTCTTTTTTTTTTTTTTTTTTTCCCCCAGCAAATTTGTTCTAAACTCAATTCTCCACCTTCTGTCAGGAATTGTTCTTTGCTGCATTCCACCCCTTGCTCCTGTTTATCTGCATAATTCAAATGCAACCCTGAGAGAGATAAACAGAGTGACAGTTTTTGAACATATTTCCTGATAATCAGCACAAACTATTACTTGAACCTATTGAATGGCATCACCCTGCCAGACGGGATTCAATGACCCTCAATAACGAGCAGCTCCGATCTCATTGTGGGAAATGATATTATGCCATGACTGTGCTGAGTGGTGCCTGAGCTTGCTCTGCAATATGGCCCACGTTCTCTCCAGCAGAAGATGATGCTTCCTGACGTGGAGATAATGCAGCATCTCAAGTTGTGCAGCCTCGAATCGTGGCCAAAAATAAAATCCTCGCGTCGTAAAATGATGAAAGCAGGAGAGAAAGGAAGAGAGAAAAGCTGGGTTGTTTTTTTTTTTTTTTTAGCAAGAAAATAAGTGTTGGCTCATGCAAATTTCTTGGGTGGGGCAGATCCTTGGGTGGCTCAGTTGAGTTCCCAGTTTTGTCAGGAAAAGGGGCCGTGGCAGTGGGATTGGCACCCAGATCTCTGTGTGCCAGGAGAGGTCTCCTTCTTCCACAGGAGCTGGCAAGCCAAGCTCATTTGGCACGTTGTCCAAATGGGTATTTAGTGGCCAAAAAAGCAACTTATGAACATCAGGTCTCCTCAGCTGTTGGGGGAACGTGTGTTGGTAACAAGATGATGGCAATTCCTGGCCAGGAAGGCCAATGTTTCCACCTTCTGTCCTTCCTCTCTCAGTCTGAGCTCCCAACTCCAGGGAATGTGGAATATTGGGAGATTTTTGGGTGTCCTGGGCGGGGCCAGAAAATTGCTGGAAGGGAGAAGAACACAAATGGTGTTTAATATTCATCATCATAAATCTTTGGGGAGACTCCCAGTAATGTCCAAATGGAGCAGGGTCAGGTCCAGGTGGGATCAGTGCTGGAGATGTTCTGGCCACAACTGCCCCAGACTGTGCTCTTGGTGTCCTGGACATTTGGGGGTGTGTGTTTGTCCACCCCAAACCACCCAAAATAGAGCAAAATCTCATCACCAGTTCTGTCCTCAGGGAAGTTATTTTGGTATTTAATGAGAAACTTCCCAGTGTCTTCAATCCAATGGAACGAGGTAAAATAACCATTAAAAAGTGTCCAGAAGGACAATGCTCTTCTACTTTGAGAGGAATCCTGATTTTTATCCACAACCCAATGCTTGTGAGCATTGATATTCCCAGTGCATTCGGATGTTGAGGGGTTTGGGTTTGTTTGCCCACCTCATGCAGCAGAGCCAGGGATTGTATAAACCTTCATTATTACAAGCAGGTTAGAAACACGGAGCTTGTTTATGAATAAATAATTCTGTCTGTTCTGCAAGGGAGGAAGGACACTTAGGACATTGAACATCTCTAAGGAGGCCGTGAGCAGGAAGTATATGTGGCAGGAAAACAGATTTATGGCCAGGTAAACACGGCAAGCAAACGACATGAACAATAAATGGCATTACTGGGCTTTATAGACAAGGCAAAGCCAGAGCCATTGAGGGCATCCACAGGTTAAAATTCAGCAAAGATAGAAAAGTGCAATATCTTGAGTCATTTCCATTACTGATGAGCTAAAAAATCAATATCCAAAGACTTCCTTACTGGCAAAAAGCCACCGAAAATACTTGTGTAACATAAAAATCCAAAGTCATTCATTTGAGAGAGGATACAAACCCACAAATAACCACTTCTATTGCTTCCTGAAACTTGTTTTCCACAAGAATATTTCGTGGAGAGATGAATCCATTGGCTCTTTGCTTTGCTGACCTGGAAGGGGTTGGTCTGTCTGTTGAGCCCCTCCATTAATCCACGACCTCCAGAGGGGATGTTTGGATCTGATTATCAGACAGGGACTGCTGGCAAGAGGGACAAGGGTGTTAAATCCATACATGCCACAGTCTAGAACCACCTGCCCTGGGTGATGTGTGAAAAAAACCCCAATTAACTGCAGGTTTTTGGGAAGCTCATCCCGGCGTGGGATGGTGGGAAAGCCCTGCCCACCCTCCTCTGCTGTGCCAGAAAGAATCTGGGAGCTCTGAAGTTTCCCCCTCTCCTCCAGCAGAGCAGGGGTCAGGCACACAAAGGTGCTGTCCCCTGATTGCAGCAAACACCGCCATGTGTTGTATGTTTGATGAATTAAAAGGATGCTGCCAACTTAATTACACTGTAACCCTTCAATAAAGGAAGGGCAGAGCTGATTAACTAGTGAATAATTGGGGGCTGATTGATGGCTTTCTCCCTCACTGCTAAAGGCTGTATATATAATTATTTTGCCTGTGGGCCTAATTTTGCCACTGTTAGCTTCCACTTTTGTCATCAGCTGTAATTTATGGATGGGGCCTGAAGCCTTAAAAAAGGCTGGAAAATGAAATAGCCCCAAATCCCCAGATATGTCACCTGGAAATGGCCAGCAGGCAGCCTTTAACGTCAACATTTGCAGCCATTTAGCAGCATTAACACCTCATGCTTAGCTGGAAAATAATATTATCATTTGTCAACAACTATCATAATATAGATTTTTTTTCCCTGACACGTAATAATGTTGCATCACTCACCCCAGTGATTTAATATACGTTTTAAATGCAAGATCAATTTGGTGCAGCTGAATAGGAAATTCTGGTGATGCACAAAAAGGAAATAAAAGGAGCAAGAGGAGGAGGATCTACATTCCATCCTTGGGTTGGTTACAGAGTAGTGTCTAAGTCACTGATGAATCCCCAAATCACAGCAAATGAAGAGAGTTTGTGAAACTTTCTTTGAAAAATATATAAAAAAATTAATTTTCTTTGAATTTTGAGAGGAGCAGTAGCAGCTTCAAGGAGAACAGAGTTAATAAACCACTAAACTTCTCTCCACTGTAGTTAAAAAAACACTGTGGGACAATTTCCCACTGCCTGTCAATCAGCAGAGCTGCTCATGCTTCGCATGGGATGGAGATGTGGCCCTTTGTATTTTAAATGGAAATCAGATTTCTTGTGTTTTTTTTTTTTTTCAGTGAGACAAAACCTCATCATTAATGCCACAAAGCAGCAGCAAAAGCCAGGGTGTTTGAAGGCTTGAATTGCTTCAGTGCCCCCCCCAAAATTCAGCGTGGTGAGGAAAGCACAACGTCATTAGAGCTGCTCCAGCAACTGCCTGTTAATATATTCCACCAAGATTTTTCTTTCCCAACAAATAACAACTTAAATCCACTTTTATTTTTAATTTTTTTTTCCCTACCCCATATTTAAACCTCGTGGAGAGGAAGCTTCTAATTTCCAAGCCAAGAGATACAACCCCTCTGTCTCAGATTTCCTTTGTTGTTTTGTCCTCATGGAACCCTCCCTTGCCTGTGAATCACAGAAAGATTTGAAGAACCTTTCAGTCAAAGCTCAGTTTTGTGCCAGTGGGCACTGACCAGGAAAAAAAAAGAAAAAACCACCCTAAAAAAGAAAAAAAAAAAAAAAGATTGATATTTGCCCTCTCTTCTTATCTGCACTTGATTTATAAGTCAGTGTGAGTATGCAAGAGAAATAAAGGCAAAGACCTTGATGCCTCCCTGTGGAGAATATGCACCATTTGGATTGAAGGCATGAAAGAGGAGAAATTAATGGTAAGCTGTTCATCTGTCACTACTGCCAGGCTGATGGTTGTGCAGAGAAGGAGAGGACTGGATGACATGCCCTCCAGTCAAGGGCATGACTGCCCGCTGTTCTCATATTATAAACACAGTGCTTTGGGTTTCAGAGGGATTTAAATTTAAATTATACTCTACTTTGGCTGGGCAAATCTTTACACAAGTTTATTTTCTTGAAGTATTAACATGCGGGATTTTTGCTGGCTTTATGTGGGAGAAAAATAAAAATTAAGTCCCTCTATTTGAGAAAAATGTGTAGCAGGCTCTTAAAGTGTGTTTTTAAAGCAGTGTGTGAGAGTGTAATGAGATTTAAATTTATATATGCATTGAAGATTTAGGCACAGGCATAAATAGATAAGCTTTAGTTATTCTACTTTCTGGCACATAGGGAAAGATTAAAAAGTTCAAAATAGGAGCTGGATATTTTTATTTTTTTTTCCCCTAGGAAAATGGTACAACACCAAGGGCTGCTGTGGATGACAACATTAGGGACACATCTGGAGGATAAAAACTGACACCAAACTTTCATGTTGTGCTAAACAACACCAAAAAAAAATGGACTTATTGCTGCCTGATTTCAGGGCTGAGCATTTGTGTAACCTCTTGCTGCTCTTGAAATCCTTTTTGCTCAGGTCCTAAAGATGCTCCTGTGACACCAGTGTGTGTCACAAGTGATTTTGGGGGCTAATTGGGGTGATTTTGGGTGCCTGGCATGGTTTGGATAAATGCAAATGTCAGCATGAGAATTGTTTTGCACTGTGTGCAAGTTCAGGGGTCAGGTTTGGTGACGTTGCTCCCACCACAGCAGCTATTTAAAACCCTCTTTGCTGAGCTCCAACAGTGGGGCTGGGAATTCCTGTTTTCCCTTAAAAAAAGGAAAACTGAGTTGCTTGTCCACTGGTTTCAAATTACCTTGAGTTTTATAAACCAGAAGCCAAAAAAAAGAGAGACTCTCCTACTTTTTTTTTTTTAACCTCTTGAGTTTGGAACTAACTTCATTATTTCCTGAGGCTTGAGTCATGATTCCTGATATCCTGCTTTAGGGAAGAGATTTCAGTGATGATTGTACCCAAGTAAAGTGATATTTGATCTTGCTGTGGAAAAATCAGTCATTTGCATTCTGAAAGAACCGGGAGTGCACAAACCTGAAAAGATAGAGCAGAGAAGAGGAGATGGAGGGTGCTCAGGATGAGATGGTCCTGCAGGATCTCCAGGAGGGATGGGACATCCCTCCAGTGGAACCTCTCAAAGCCATGGAAACCTAATGAAGCTCAACAAGACCAAGGTCAAGGTGCTGCACCTGGGTCAGGGCAATGCCAACCCCAAATCCAGAGAGACCTGAGACCCCCTTCAGAGCCTAAAGGGGCTCCAGGAGAGCTGGAGAGGGACTGGGGACAAGGGCTGGAGGGACAGGACACAGGGAATGGCTTCAGACTGAAGGGGAGTGGATTTAGATGGAGATTGGGAGGGAATTGTTGGCTGGGAGGGTGGGGAGGGGCTGGGATGGAATTCCCAGAGAAGCTGTGGCTGCCTCATCCCTGGGAGTGTCCAAGGCCAGGTTGGATCCCCAGGGACAGTGGGAGGTGTCTTTAGTGTCCCTTCCAACCCAAACCATCCCAGGGTTCTTCGTTGAATCTTCTCTCCCTTCCTCCCCACATTTTTCCAGGAGGCTTTTCCCTGCCTCTCCCTCCCCTGTTGGGGCACAGAGGCTGTGCTTCCCTGGGCTCCTCCTTCTCAGAGCCACTTCAGCTCATGCCTGAGGGCTTTGCTTCCTTGTGCACCTTCATCAACCCTTGCCATCACCTCTGGGATAACACCCAGCAGGGTGATTTCCAGCCCTGAGCCAGGAGGATCCAGGCATTCACTGTCCTATCAAAATTACTTGACCAGAGATATCCTGCAGTCACCAAGGCTGAGAACAATTCACCTTCATAAATTTAGTTGCTCTTATCTCCCTGCTCCTGAAGCATCTCCTCTGCAGTGGTGACAGGCTCCGTCTTTTAACTCCCTGCTGGAATCTGCCTGGAGTTTTGGCAGACTTCAGATGTTGCAGGGGATATTTTCTGTGCCAGCTGTGAGTTAAGCAGTTTTTTAGAAGCTTTTGCTAAAATGAGTATGATTTTTTTCCTTATTTTTTTTAAGAGATTGTAGGAAAGTGTGTTCTTTCACAGTCTTCAAAATGATCCTAATTTTCCTGAGCAGCCCCAGTTCCTCCAGGCTTTGGAGCAGGTACTTCGTTGACTTTGACGAGTTGTTGGGGTGGGTTTTTTTTTTTAATGTTCTTGTCAAAAACTCCTCCTGTGCCCCAGTTTATGGGCATGTTAAAAATCTGTTTGCACTTGCTGAGTCCATCTGCACCGAGGCTGATCCGTCTCCTGGCGCTTCCACAGCGACCAGAGCGTGGCAATTCCAAACCCACACGTGTGGAGGAGAGGGAAGGGACACTTTCCCCTTCCTCCCAGGTCACCTCCTGCTGATTCAGGGCCAGCACAAACCCCACCAAACTCAGCATTAATTTCTCTGTCTGTGCAAACACTGGGAAATCGTGGGGGTTTCTGTGTCTGTAGCAAAGGGTGATGCACAAAAAGCTGTTCACTGTCACTAAGGACGTGCTGAGCTCGGGCACAGGAGGTGCCAGAACAAGTCTAGAGGCCCCAGTTTTGGTGCTGAAGTGAAGGAAGTTGCTGCAGGCTGAATTCTTGTCAGTCTTGACCTGTTGGTTGGTTGTGAAATTGCGTATGAAGGAGAATGAAAGAATGGAAAAGTTGTGAAGTTAAGCACTGAAAAGTAAGAAAATCCATATTTATATATTTTTATATGGTTTTTATCATGTGTTGTGCACTCAGATGTGTTGTGGGGTTGCTCAGCCTGAAGAAAAGGAGGTTTGGGGAGATCTTACTGCTCTCAACAAATACCTGAGAGAGGTTGTAGTGAATCAGGGGTTGGTCCCTTCTCCCAACTGACAAATCACAGGACAAGAGGAAAAAGCCTCAATTTGTGCCAGGAAGGTTTAAATTGGATATTAGGAAAGATTTCTTCCCAATGAAATCATTGGAAGAGGCTCCCTAGAGCAGGGTGGAGTCCCCATCCCTGGGAGTGTTGAGAAAACATGTGGATGTGGCACTTGGAGACATGGTTTAATGGTGACCATGGTGGTGGTGCTGGTTGATGGTTGGACTTGAGGGTCTAAAAGGTCTTTTCCAACCTTAATAATTCCAGGATTCTCTGGAATGTCCCCTCCTCCTCTTTCAGTGAGTGTGGTCCTCTCATACTCATCTGTTTCTTCCCAACCACCATCCAAACTTTGGGTTTTTCTTCATGGATTTTCCTCTGACCTTCTCATCAGGGCTTTTTACAGTGAACTGATCTCTGCTATCTGTGGGAATAATAACAGAGAAGTATCTCCCTGTTTCAGGGGGAGGTTGTCTCTGGTTTATGTGTTCACAGCCAGGCAATGAGAGGAAAGTTAAATCCAAAGCACCAATAAATTGGGTTTTATCTTTCTGGCTTCATTCAGCTCATTGATAGGAAGGAATTCCTGGCTGGGAGGGTGGGGAGGCCCTGGCACAGGGTGCCCAGAGAAACTGTGGCTGCCCCATCCCTGGGAGTCCCCAAGGCCAGGTTGGATCCCCTGGGACACTGGGAGGTGTCCCTGCTGTCCCTGGATGAGATTTAAGGTCCCTTCCCACCAAAACCACCCTGGGATTCCATAATTTACTGTGTATTCCCCAACTCCAGACAGCAGCAAAATAAAACTCCTGATTTATTTCCATGCACAGTCATTCCCCTGCACTTCTGAGCCTGGGTTTCCCTGGAAAAATAAAAAGCAAGTAATTAAGAAGCCCATCATGCTGAAGACAGGCAAGGGCCGAATTAAAGTTGCAGAGGGACCTTTAGCTGCAGCATTTCCAGCTCCTGAGCTCCCCAGTGGGTGGGAGGAGCAGCCTTTTAGCCCAGTTTTTAGGAGAAGGAGTTGTCAGCATCCCAAGGCACCAGGGCAGGGAAAGCACAGGGAAAGGGATTTCTGCAGAAGGAGCTCCTGGACCGTGGTGGGAAGGGAAAGTGGTTCTAATCCCAATTAATTGGGAAATGAGTCCAGAGTGGAGCAGAAAAACCAGTGTGTGGGACAGAATCGAGTTGGTTTAAGGGTGGTTTAGCAGCAGCCTTGAAAACTGGGATTTCCTGATTTTTCCACTTTTTGAAAATCTCTTATTTTTAGTTCTCTTTCTACAGCAAATTCGTAATATTATCTTTAAAAATCCCAAGCCTATCAACATAAACCAATGTATCAACATAAATACAAAGAAAAGTGAAAACTTATTTCTTGTTCAACTTGAGAGCAAAACTGTGGAGTTTCTGTCCCCAGGGTGGCCTCGTTAGGAAAATAATTTGGAATTTTGGGGGATCTGCTTTTGTTCCTCTGGAATAGAAACATGTTTCACTAATAATCCATCTTTTTTCTGTGAGGGAGGAACGAGTTTAGGAAGAAAATTTTAAATCACTTTCAATGCTTAGTTGAAGGTTTTCAGAAAATTCCTCTAAAAAACCACTGGAGTTCTCTCTCCACTTCCTAAAGAGGGGGATATTTTCCTACATAACTAATAATAAAATGACATTTCTTATCCTTTCAGGAGACCCTCCATCACCACCACTGGGCTCAGGGATTCATGTGGCCAAAAAAACACCCAAAATTCATCATCAGATTCAACTGTAAATTTAAAGGACTGCAAAATCACAGCCAAAAATTCAGTTCTAGATTTGAAAATATAAGGGGCCACTAATATATTCTGTAAATATTTTAATATCTGGACTATCTCACTGAGTGTTCAGCTGCTTATTGGAGTGTATTTTTTTTTCCTGGGCACTTGATTAAAACTTCAGAAATAAATGCAATTTTTTATTTTATCTCTGAAATATGATTACAAATGACCTTTGATAAAAAGTTAACAGAGAAGATGTCAGGAAGCAGCTCCCAAGGAAAAGATTAAAAGCAGACAGTCTGGAGAGGTGTTTAATTTCAATTTTCTTTGTGGCAGAAGAAATCTGGAGATTTCCAAGCCACGGTGCCGTAGTTACTTTTATCAGTGGGGCTCTTTTGTTTTGTTCTGCCACCTAATTCTTTTGATGACAATGAGTCCCCAGTTTTCCAATGAGTGATTTCGATTTGCATGTTATTGTCAGCCTTTTCTCTCTTCTCTCATATCTGCACTTTGGTTTTTATGCAGATCCTCACATCAGAAGGCAAGGGCAGCCCGAGCTAAACAGCTGGTTGGATTTGCATGAAAATGGACTGGCCTTTCTCATTTGTTTGTTCTGGGGAAATTACAGTAGGTGAGGATCTGACTCAAATTTCCCAAACAAATAAAGATAAAACTTCACAGATATTAAACGCTGCGGCATTAAACTGTATCATTTTACATATAAAAAGAAAAGGATTAAATAGAATTAGGCTGTTGAGCTGGCTGAGGAGAAACAATGTGAGTGACGGCCTGAAAACCAAAGATACAAAAGAACTGGGGTGTCTTCAGGAGATTTTTCTCGCCAAATATTTTCCTTTCCTGTGTTTAAAGGATAAACCCTAATAGAAATATTTCCCTTACCAATTCAAGATATTTTTTTGCTGGGGAAGAGGAAACCATAAGCTGTTCTAAGCCATTATATATTGGAGAGCATTCAGGGATATTTTATGTATATATTTTATACACAGGAGCCCCTGAGCAGTGGATATTCTTTACAACTTGGGCTGGCCTTGTAAAGCAGCCAAGGATTAAACAGGACCAGGGACAGGTGACAATTAGGAGCCCTTATTATTCCCAAGGGTCTCCTTCCATCCAGGCTGCTCCAGCTTGGAAAAGTCAGAGCCATTCCCTGCTAAAGTCAGGGCTCTGTCTTTAGGTCACAGAAAGAACAGAACAGCTGTAACTTATTTTAAATACAAGTTTGCAAAGAGTGGATTTAATTGTTTTATGGGCAGACCCTTGTGAGTTCAGTTCATGTAGGAACTTGGATTAAAAGTGATGCTTTACTCTTCCTGAATGCCTGGGGCATGGAGGTGTCAGCTCTGATTTTCCCAGAGAAGTGGTAACTTGTCTTGAAGAAGAGAATAAATGTTCATCCTTTCCTCTGATATGGTGGGAATTGGGTGTTTGCAGACAACAAACTGCAAACTGGGTTGTGCTGGGGGAGAAGGAGTGTCCCCAGGGAGAAGCACAGAGCCAGGTGACAGCCAGGAGCCCAGGCCAAAATTACAGGGTAAAATACATTCTCACATTTATTCATTCATTTATTCATCCATCTATTTATTTATTTATTCAGATTTCCTCCATAATCCTTCCTAAGTACACACAGGAAAGTCTGCAGAACACTTGAAATCCCTTTTCTTCTAAATGCAGCAAAATCCCACTGAACTTCCATTATAATTACACATTTAAACTTATTATTAACGATTTCCCTAAGCCTGGTGCTGTGTCTGGGCTGTGCTTTGTGGAACCCCAGCAGCAGCAGAAGAAAACCAGGCCCATCTGAGTGCAGGAGGTCCTAATGCACCTCCTGGGAAGGGAAATGATTATTTTGGGAATGCTGGGGCTGAGCAGATGATCTAATTAGAAATAGTTAAAAAGAGACCTAATCCTGCGAGATGAAGGATGTTCCTTCAGATGAGCAGGAGCCTTCGTGGATGGGCTGCTGGGGACATGGAATTTGGGATAACTGAGGCCATGGCCACTTTGGGAAGCTGGATTTGATGGATGTTGTGCCTGAAGGACTGGGTTTGGCTTATGAAAACTTGACAAATATTATTTTGTTTTAGGAAATCCACACAGGGGGTTGCTCCTGCTTTGCTCATCTCCCAGCAGAAATACGAGGTTGGATTTGCCATGGACTCAGCAGGAAAATCTCAAATCTGCCATCCAAGTTTCTGTCTAAGGTAAGAAAATGGTGTTGGTTTTGTTCTGAAAGCAGCAATGGTTCATGGCCCAGCAGGGCAGGAAGGATAAATTCTGCTGGAGAATGTCTAGAGAATGGAGCTGGGGAATGGGCTGGAGCAGCAGGAGCAGCAGAGGGAGCTGGGGGGGCTCATCCTGGAGCAAAGGAGGCTCAGGGGGCCCCTGGAATTCTCTGTAATCCGTGCCAGGAGGGGGGAGCCTGGAGAGGGTCAGGGTCTGCTCCCAGGGACAGGAGGAGAGGGACCTTGACATGTCTGTGGAGCAAAGAACAGCAAGTGTTTGCTGTCACTGCCCTCCCAAGAGCAGTAAGGAATGTTCATACAGTCCCTGTTCAGATCCATGTCTAGAGCTCCCAAAAATACCTGCAAAACTCCTTCAGAAATTCCTGCCTGTCAGAGTCTCTGAACCTGCAGAAATTGGCTGTACAAAACCCAGAGGCTCTGCAGAAACTCGTCACCCCTCAGTATTTACAGACAAATAACTTTTGCCTTGTTCTTTGTCTCCCACTGATTTTATTTTGCTTTGTTGTATTTCTGGATTTTTTCCTAAAAATGATGCCTTTCCAAAGATCACAAATAGATATGAAAAATAGGCATTTTTGGGGAGCTTTCCAAGGTTTTGGTGCTGTTCCAGTTGCAGAAACCACAGCCCTGGTGTAGCTGTGAATGACTCAGATCACAGGCACTCAGCCTGACAACTACTCCAATTATTTTGATGCTACAATAAGTAAAAATAATGCAGGAAACAAGACACTTTGGCTTTGGAAGCCAACCTGGAAATGGATTGCTGGAGGAAGTGGAGTATTTGACTTGCTTTTCATTTAATGAAAAGGAATAAAGTGGCTCAGATTTGGCTAAGTTTAGCCTTTTTATTTTTTTTATTGGATTTAAATCTGGGCTCACATGAGATTTCCTTCAGTGTTTGGATCTGATTGAATGAATCCTTCCTGCTTTTGTTGTTTTAATCAAACTGGGCTGATGTGGCCACAGAAAAATCAGCAACCCTGGGAGAAGGAGCCAGTGCTTGGAGAGGCAGCTCTTGTTATCCAGCAATGAGTTTTCTTTGGATCTCTTCATTTTTTCCAAACTCTTGGTGAATTTAGTTTATGGCTCCAGTGTGATAAAAAGAAATCAAAGAGACTGTGTGTCCATCTTCAGCTGTTGTCAAACTGCTGCTGGAACTCCAGGAATTTACCCTTGGGGAGGGTCAGTTGTGAATTTGCACTTGGGGAGGGTCAGCTGTAATATGTGGGTCAACATTTTGCAGGAAATATTCGAATTGCATTTGAAAACCCGATTTTTTACATTGAATTTGTCATGGAACTTCTTGCACAAACCCATGGCTATAATAACAGTGTGGTGCCACTGCTGCACTTAGGAAATCTGGTGTCATTTGGGGAAGCAGCAGGAATTTCTGGAGCACAAAACAAGCTAAAACTCCTTGTCCTGCCACCCAGACACGTGTGGCAAAGCCTGTGCACCCACAGCAGCGGCTGCTTTTGTTGCAAGAGGCTGATGGGGCTCAGCTCAAGTCCCCATTCCTGTAAAACAACCTCAATATAAAGATATTTTATCCTTTTTTTTTAAGTTTTCTTGGTGCAGCCAATTGTCTCCCGTGGCTCTGTTGACCTAAGGGTAGTGCCAGGACTTTCCTGAGTTTGACACACCTTCAGATTACCCACTTTTCCCCCAAAAAATCCAGCTGGGGGTTGAGCTGCTGGTGGGGCTGGATGATGTGGGTGGGAGGTTACACCTCCCTGCCTGCAGGGGAATATCTAAAGTGTGAATAAATTTGGATTATTCTGGGAAAAAAAAGGCCTATATTAGAGTTGTATGTCTCTGTATTACGGGCACACAGTGCCAGCACAAGTTAGTTTTCCACAGTTTTCCCAAAAACAATGGGAAAACAAGAATCTCCACAACCCCAGGCCTCCAAGCAGTTGCATTAATTGTTTGGGAAACAGTGTTTTGTTTTTCGAGCCTTTCACAATCCTGAAAGGACACTGGCAATGTCTTCGTGTGTTTCCAAAATTTCAGTGAGGAAAAAAACCAAATGTGGCTCTTTCATGTCAATATTTTGTGTTAAACTCCTGTGCTTTGTGTTAAACTCCTGTGCTGAGTAACTGTGTGTTATTGATAACGTGGAACTGGACTTGGTGGATTTTAATGTCTTTTCTCGTGTTTATATGGAACATTTTTGAAGCAGCAATTAAAATAATTAAGGAGGGTGAAGAAATCTTTAGCATGCAACAAAGATTTCTGCAAAATGTTAATTTCTGTCAAATAAGTGAATATATGCACAGATGCCTCCTGACAGAGGCTGTGATTTCTGAGTGCTTTGCATGCCAAATAACTTGTTTACCCCCTCAATGTTTGCCAAGTTTACTGTCAATTTACAAATAATTTCCATTTNGTCCTGCCACCCAAACACTTGTGGCAAAGCCTGTGCACCCACAGCAGTGGCTGCTTTTGTTGCAAGAGGCTGATGGGGCTCAGCTCAAGTCCCCATTCCTGTAAAACAACCTCAATATAAAGATATTTTATCCTTTTTTTTTAAGTTTTCTTGGTGCAGCCAATTGTCTCCCGTGGCTCTGTTGACCTAAGGGTAGTGCCAGGACTTTCCTGAGTTTGACACACCTTCAGATTACCCACTTTTTCCCCAAAAAATCCAGCTGGGGGTTGAGCTGCTGGTGGGGCTGGATGATGTGGGTGGGAGGTTACACCTCCCTGCCTGCAGGGGAATATCTAAAATGTGAATAAATTTGGATTATTCTGGGAAAAAAAAGGCCTATATTAGAGTTGTATGTCTCTGTATTATGGGCACACAGTGCCAGCACAAGTTAGTTTTCCACAGTTTTCCCAAAAACAATGGGAAAACAAGAATCTCCACAACCCCAGGCCTCCAAGCAGTTGCATTAATTGTTTGGGAAACAGTGTTTTGTTTTTCGAGCCTTTCACAATCCTGAAAGGACACTGGCAATGTCTTCGTGTGTTTCCAAAATTTCAGTGAGGAAAAAAACCAAATGTGGCTCTTTCATGTCAATATTTTGTGTTAAACTCCTGTGCTTTGTGTTAAACTCCTGTGCTGAGTAACTGTGTGTTATTGATAACGTGGAACTGGACTTGGTGGATTTTAATGTCTTTTCTCGTGTTTATATGGAACATTTTTGAAGCAGCAATTAAAATAATTAAGGAGGGTGAAGAAATCTTTAGCATGCAACAAAGATTTCTGCAAAATGTTAATTTCTGTCAAATAAGTGAATATATGCACAGATGCCTCCTGACAGAGGCTGTGATTTCTGAGTGCTTTGCATGCCAAATAACTTGTTTACCCCCTCAATGTTTGCCAAGTTTACTGTCAATTTACAAATAATTTCCATTTTGCTGTTTATTCTGCTGCCTTTTGATGGATATGTCTTCCAGACTTTTATCTTGCATGTAGACAAACTAATTAATATTTTCCCTTCAGGCAAATATTTTTTTCTTAGATCTAAATGTGGGTTAGATTCTTCTTCGTTTCCATATGCTTTGTTCTGTCAATCACTTCCCTTCCACGTTACTAAAAATGTACCTTTGTGGATGTCATTTCTCGTGTTTTACAGATTTATTTCACCTCCATCTATATGGGAATGTGTGTATGTGGAGAGACATATTTGTTATATGTGTGTTCATGTATGTTTAAGGAGAAAGAGGGAAAATACTCAGTCAGTGTAAAGATTGGGGTTATAAGGCTGGATGAAAATGCATTTTTGTCTTGCCTGTTGCTGCCTTTTCCCAGGCTTGACCTCACAGTTTGTGGTTCCTGCTGCCCATATGGCACAGGCAACACTGAGCACATCTCTTCTGCAGTGTCAGCCCTGATTCCTGCACGTCTTTTTGACCTGGTGCAGCCCTTCCAGCCACATAAAATCTTTGGTGTGTCCCATTTCTGTCCCCCTCCTGCCAGCACAGCCCACGGCAGGATGAGCAGGATGGGGCAGAAGTGGTTCTTGAGCCACTGTGGTCCTGCTGGAGGGATCATGGAATCAATCAGAGAATGGTTTGCATTGAAAGGAACCTTTCAAAGGACCTTTGAAGGTCAGCTGGTCCAACTCCTTTCCATGGGCAGGGACACCTTCAAGCTGCTTCGAGCCCCATCCAACCCAACCTTGAGTGTTTCCAAGGGTTTTTCATCCACCACCTCTCCAGGCAACCTGTGCCAGTGTTCAACCACCTTCATGGAAAAAACTTCTTCTCCCTGGACTGTTCTGGCCAGGCTTTTTGCCCCAAATTCCTCCTAATTCCTCAGCCCCAGACACCCCTCATGCCCTTCCTCAACGCCTACCTGTGCTCCAGGATCTCCAACAGCGAAATATCATCAAACTCCAGGAGCACAATCCCCACAGAGTCCCTGCGGGTTCCACAAAGCTTTTAGGGGGGTATTGGAAGACACAGCAGGACATAAAAACCCCCTGTTATTGCAAGGCTGCCTGTTAACCACATTCTGCTGAGAAACACCCAGGTGGGAACCCAGAGAGCAGATCCCGCCAACACATCCCGGCGACTTAAAAATATCTCCCTGCAAAGAAACCTCCTCCCCAGGCCTGTGTTTACAGAATGCCTGGTATTTCCTATATCTGGAAATACTCTCGTTGGAGCTCCATATGTCGCAGGCAGTCTGACAAGCTCTCTTTTTGAACTGTTTGCAGGTTGCAGTCTGTCTGGAGGGCTGGGTGCTGATGCCTTCAGGTTTTTAGGCCCCGCGTTATGGGCACGATTTATCTTGTTCACTTTGCAGGCATCGGGAAACGGGGCTGGGATTCAGCAGGATTTGAAGAAACTTCCTCATTATGCCAAGTACAGAGTGAAATCTCAGCCAGAAGCCCAGGTTTTTTTATTCCAGGCTCTGTTTTAAGTGTGTCTCTATAATTTTCTGTGTTTCTCTGCTTTTGTTTATATCATGGGAGTCAGCAGGACTGGGAGATGAAAAACCGAAATATATTCTCTTTGCTCATCCTCCAAACCTGTCGAGAATGGAGGAGAAATGAAACAAGGACAAAAACTCACAGTGAAGTGAAGCTGTTTCCTTTGAGCTGCCTTATTAACCAGTCAAGTACTTGACTGCCACTGTCAGCGAGATTTCTTTAGAGGAAGAGTGGCATTTTGAAAAATACAAATTCACCGCCTGCACAAGTTAATGAGGCCCTTCAGCAATGTTCATTGATAGTGTAAATTCCTCATAATACACTGCTACAAACCATAAATGGGATCTGCATACAGGAAATCAGCCACTATTAGAAATTTGCCAGACACGGAAAGAAAAAGAAGCCATTGATAAGCAGAAAACTCATCTCAACTGCTCGGTGCTGAGGGTGTGCAGCACGTCAGCAATGCCAGAGAGGGAGAACTTGTTAAGGTGAATTGAGGTGGCTTGTCAAGTGTGTTTTGCTCCCCTTTGTTCGCGTTTTATGGGCTCTCAGCTGCCTCCCCTCCCATTCACCAGCGTGGGGTGAGCTCAGGTTTGCTGTGTAAGGACTATCGCTGACACAAAGGGACAAATGTCTCCAAACAGGTCCTTGTCCTGTGCGTGCACAGATGTGCTTAAGCTTTTAATTGATTTTCACTTGCATTTGCAAGAGACAGTTCTGCAGACACCAAATTATCTTCAGGGCTGTGCAGGACACCAGGAGTGGCCAGCAACAAAAATTGGCACCGCCCCAGAAATAATAAACCAAGGTGACTTCCTGATCTTTGAAATAATTATTGAGCAGTGCTATTTTGCTGTCCATATCAATCAATAAATCTCTCCACACGAAATACATTCATTATTCCTACCCTTGTTGAAGAGTGTCAGTTTAAAAATCTCTGGGACCATTAGGTCAATATTTCAGTGTGATTTGTCTGTTGGCCAGTTTCCACCATCCTGCTCAGGAAGGGAAGAGAAAATGGATAGTTTGCATCATGGTCTTAAAGCAGGAGGCTTCTTGAAGAGCAGAGGTGACCAAACTTCTTAAAATCTTGAAGACTGTCCCCCCCTGACGTGCAGGATACCATCCAATTATGTGAGTGAACTCTGAGAAATAAAGCAGAGTGGTATGAAGAGGCTTTGAAACATCTGTATCCATCTCCTGTGCTCTTGATTCCAAATAAATGGAGATCTGAGGAAAGTCTGTATTGGCTCAGTCACTGAGAAATGTCTGGAAAATCAACCACCCCAGTTCCTCAGGGTCCTGACTCCCCACTCTGCAGTGGATCTGCTTGTTGGGGACAAGAAAGGACCATCACCAGAGGAGCCTGAGGAGGTGCAAATCCTGCTTCCCCTCTTCCCACAGTGTCTTCGGTCCCACACGTGAACACAAGGTCAAGGCCATGAACTCTGGGCTTCTCTCCCAAAGGATCTGCTTCCCAGGATCACCTGGGGTTGGTCCAGAGCTCGTTCCAATCCGTGGACACCACGAAGGACAAGTGTCCTTCCCTCAGTGCCACCCGTTTTTCCCAGCTGACATGTCGGTGTCACCATCTGCACAATCCCAGGTAAACATGTTGTTCCTTCGTAAACAGGGATAATTATGTTGGCTGGAAGATGAGCAGGAATTACAGAGCAGAAACTTCTTTCTCTTCCCTCTGCCTTTCAAACCCCTTTGGTAGCTCCTCCGTGCTGCTGCTGTCCCCTCTCCTGGAGACAAATCACTTTTTGTGAGCCCCTCCAGTGTCTTTTTTTGTTCCCCTTATATCTTCCCCATGTTGCAAATTATTTCAAAGCTCCTTGGTCCTCTCTGGCCTCCTGTGTTCCTCCTCCCCTCTTTCTCTGCTCCAACCATTCCTCTTTTCTTTCCCCATCTCCTCTCCCTGGGCTTTGGTTGCCCCACTCTTCTGAACCACTTTTTCCTCTCAACTGCTGCCAAGGTCCATGTGATGATCTCCAAAGGGATCTCAGAGCTTGGCTTCTGAAGGGCTGGTTTTCAAACAGATCTGGAGTGGAGGTTGTTTAATGCACTGTGGGCTGGGAGAGATGAAACAGAGGGAGATGCTTTTGTTCCTTTTGCTCACTACTCAAATCCCCAGCTGATAATTATGAACAATGGCTGCAAATGTGTTTGGGATATATCATAAGAAGGAATCTTATGGAAACATTAGGCAGCCTATTATTGCAAGGCTCTTGTAAATACTGTTTTGTAAGAAGAACCTATCTAAGATGATGTAAAACTTAATATTCCTATTAACAAGATGTACTGTACTATTTCCAACTCGTATCAGTGAAAAAGCATTTTAAATTACAAAGTCCTCATATTTTATCTGAGCCAATGTTCTGATTCATATGTCTCCTCTTTAATCCTATTTCCATTCAAAGTTTCACAATCCACATCTCCTTTTTTTCCCTATTTTCTGTAATACTTTCTGTGTTTTCAAAATGCAATCAAAGCTTGTTAGCTCCTACCCAACCAGGTTTGGTTGAATGGGAATATTAATAATACCAGCTATTGATGTCTTTATGTTGAAATTTGATTTATTGAGCAAGTGGCACATAATCTGTGGGGAAAATACCTAGAGATAACACCTTGAGATGATTAATTGTGTTTACAGTGCATTTCTGTAATAATTGTTTACAAGGAAATTTATGCATGAGTTGCTGCCCCAGTTCAAAAGAATAACTCATCAGATTGTCAAGCTCTCTGCTCTTGAGTATTCCAGCTAATTGCTATCTTTGCTAGTTGAGCATCATAAATCCTTCTTCCACAGAGCTGAGAGCAGGATTTTCGGATCCTGCCTTTTTTTGTGTGCAACCTTTTCATCCCTCAGAACATCCTTTTTCTCCGTGAGGAAAAGCAGAACAAGGTGTGAGGGGATGAGATCTGCACGAGATAGTGACGAGCTGCCCGCTGGCGTTGGGTGTCACTTCTCAAACGAGCTTATACAATCGTGTGTTCCAATCTGTGTTGGGTGAATTTGTTGCTGAGGATGAATAACATATGAGGATGTAGATTCAGTCTCCTAAGCCTAAACCCATTAAATTCCCAGTTCTGCTGCTCCCTGCTCTTGTCTTTTTGCTCTCCTTCCCCGCTGCTGCAGGGTAGGGATGGCAGGATGGGTTTGGAGGCTGGTTCCTTTGCAGCCATCTGTGCTTATTACTGATCTAATAACAACTGCACAATTCTCCTCCTGGAATTAAAGCCACCCCTGTAAATTCCCAGAGATAAACACACTTTGCTTTTGCACGGCTTCACGCTTTCCGGGTTTGCTTTTTTATTTGTTCTATTTCCAATTTTTGGGCTTAATTATTTCATAACTAACTCTCCTGGAGTTGCAGGAGTGTTATCCCAGCAATATGTTGCCAGGAAGTGGTTGATAATGTTTAATAATTCCTGATTACATTCCTGTTCCAGTCCATGATCATGATTATACAAATGTTTCTGGTGCTATTTTTCAGTACAAATCCTCCTTTTGAGTTTTTTTTCCCCTCCTTGTTGACAGTGTGTTGGTCAGAATACAAGAGACACCGACCTATTTGCTACTTTAATTAAAGATGTCAATGAAATCCTTAAGGTTTGCCTGGGAAGGAGCAGATTTACTTGCTGCTTTTATGCACACAGTGGGATTTAAACATTTTGAGAATTGCTTTGGTGATTTTTCCCAGGAGATAAAGGAATGGATTAAGTGAAGTAGTTTCTGACTATAATTGGTCTGGTTTAAACACTTAAAAATAACTTTAAGAAAGAAGAAAACACAAAACAGGTTTTCAAGGAGGGGATTTAACTTTTTTTTTTTCTCTTTTTTTTTTTTTTTTCCCTCCAGCTCTGAGTTTGTTTGAGCTTTGGTGTCTCATTGTGAGCTATCAAAGTGGGCTGTACCTGAGGAGGGCTATCTGTCCTTTCCCTGCTCAGAACAGCAGCCCAGGCACAGGACAGATGTCTGAGGGAGAAGAGACAAAAGGACTAAATCTGAAGGAACAGCAGGGGAAAAGCAAAAGAGAGATGAGAAAAAAAATCCCAGAGGCTTTTAGCCTTTCCATCAGCTCTTGGCTCTTTTCAAACCAAGCGGGCTGGGGGTGCTTTAAGCCCAGGTTTTGCCAGCAAAGCTGCTCCATCCACTGCAGCTCCCAGCACCTGTTGCTCAGGTTGTTGCTGGCACTGCTGCAGCTCCTCTGTGCCTGTGGATTCACTCAGGGATTCACAGGGGGCAGGGGGAAAAGCTGTGCTGTCTGTTCTCCCAGTCAGACACACGGGCTGCTCTCGGTGCCTCCCTTTGTCTCAGGCAGGTGAGCGGCCAACGCCGAGGAACTGCTGCCAAATGATTCATGTCGTGGGGCCTTCAGAGAGACAGGGGAGTGCTGGCATGAATCAAAATATTCACATGACTAAGCCCAGCCTAACACTGTCACCCCTCAATACCATCAGCTCTCACAGCACCAGCTGCACCAGGGGAAGGCAATAAAACACGCTGCTGAGCAGTCAGAAAAGAGAAATTTAACAGCTAAACTTCAGCTTGTGGGCCAGAGAAATGAGGGTTACTGCTGTGCATGGAGGAATATAGTTGCCATCAAAAGTTAGTGGTACAGGAATTCCTGGGAGGAGAATGAAAAAAAAAAAAAAAGCCACCCAAGGCTTTTACAAGCAGGTTTTGATCCAAAGTAGATGCAATAACACCACACACGAAGCAGATTCTGGAGGAAATATTAGAGTAATCTTACAAAATATTCCAACCATGCCTATCAAGGAACATTAATAACAGTGTTATTGACAGAGTATTCATTTAAAGTCATTCTGTTGGATACAATTAACATTTCCATGAGAGACAGTTATAGGGACTCAGATGATATATAGGAAGGAAACAATGACTCATCCCTCCAACAGCATCCCTACCCAACCTGCCAGCAGGGAAATCACACTCCTGCCAGCTCCAAAAGAGAAATTCCATGGACCTTAGTGAAGGAACCAGCTTGTCCCTGCCAGGAGGATCATCATGTTCTATTTCCTCATCCAAAGAGGAAATTTCCAGGCAGTTTGGGGGTGATGTATCCAGAGCAGGGAGAGCAGTGGGAAGGGTTGGGATGGCCAAGCTCTGGAGGCAGCAGGAGTCTGCTGTGCTCTTGTGCTTCTCACAGTTCTTTATGTGATTGGATTAATCATGACCTCACCCCCAGGAGCATCAGCAATAATGAACCTCTGTGTAACGAGGGGGAGGGCAGTGCTGGTGTCCACACCTCCTGCTCCTGGGCCTGTGCTTTAATTAATAGTTTAATTTAATGCTGTCTCCCTGATATTCAGACCTGTGTGGGTGGTGAACAGATGCTGGAAGGACACATTTCCTGAGCTTCACAATGTCACTAATCAAAAAAAAACACATAGAAACCTTGGGGTTTGGGTTGGTCTCACCTGCTTTTAGGTCTATAAATGTAGTCTAGGCTTAGGAAGAAGTTTGGCCTGGGAGCCCTTCATCCTGGAGAGCTTCAGATCCCTTGTTTTAGAAGGTTGAAGTGTTGTGTCAATGCAACATAAAACCATCAGTGGCATCTGGTCTAAACCTCTCTGGTCATGACCACGTTGAGCTGGTTCAGGAGCCTTTGTAATAGTGAGATGTTACATTTTTCTTTGCATCTTTACCTGCCTAGAGGTCTCTCCACCCCATTTTTTTGCAGCTTTAGAAGATCCTTGGCCAGGCAGAAACTTAAAAAAATACATATATACGAGCACAATCAACTGAGGTTGAGAAAATGTGGAATTGGGACAGAAATTTCCACTGCAAACACTCTCTGCATCAGCAATTGCTGTGTTGGTAACTAACAATACCATAATTTGGTTTAGAAAAAGTGGTATGATAGTAATGAAGTGGGAAAAAAATGCCTTGTATTCCAAACAAACATCTGAGATGACGTGTTGCCACAACAAGAAGTCTGAAAATGGAGTTCTCTCCAACCCTGCTGCCTTAAATCTGAACTGTAAGAGCCTGGTAGGAGTTTATTTCTATTAATTCCATACTGCATCTTTTGCATTTTGTAGAGATGCCTGGAGCATGCATATTAAGCAGTTAAGAAAATTGATCTGCTTGAGCGGTGATAACATTTGTGGAATGAAATCCTCACAATTAGAAAGATGTTTGAAGAAACCATGTTAAAAGGTGCTGAAATGTTCTTGAAGAAATGCCACGTGTTGCTGGGGGCAGTAATGAAACATTTCCATATAAAGTACTACATAAACACAGAGAAAATGTAGACATATGTCAGCAGATTATGGAGTGTGAGAGTGAGAGTGATGATTATTTGCAAGTGTTAATGGTACCAAAGCTGAAGGTTATCTCCTGGTCTTGGACCCTGGATGTAAATAATTACAGCTGAAAAGATGTGTCTCCAAAGCTCTCAAACGTAACATCCATCCAGCACTTGTGAAATCCTGGAGGGGTTATTGATCTGCCGTCCAGGCCAGTAAATTCCAGTGGATTTATGCCCAGGTATCAGGGAACATATGGCTTCAAACGTGCAGGTTTGGAGTCAAGTGCTTCAGATTATCTTCACTTCCACATGGGGGAGGCTTTGCAGCTCAGGGAGTGATCAAGATGCAAAAGGTGAAGTCAAATATCCATTATCTCCACTGATCATTTTCTGTGCAGAGAAATCTGAGCTCTGCATCCATCTCCCAAATGTTCCTGTGTGAGTATGTCCATCTACTATGGAAATAGAGCTGTTCTAAAGATCTCTTGGTAGAAATGAGGATAATACATATTTTCATGGCCTACTGGGCACAAAACCATTTCTCAAAAAGAAAAGAAAAAGAACACACAGGAATCTGAGAACCAGAAACAACTTCAGCCTTGGAATATGGTCTTCGTGGGCCTTGGGACTGGGGGTTTATTCCAAACTTATCCCAAACCCCTTAAAACTCTTTTTTTTCATTGCTGACTTTTACATTTCTCTTTCTGTTTTAAAAAATCCACGTTGTTCCTGCTCCAAGATCTAAAAGCACAACAACAAAATCAAGTTGGCTGAATATTCCTACTGAGATTCTCGGGGTTGTTTTCCTAACGAGGATTTTCTCACATCCTTTGCTGGTTGTTTTGGGTTTTTTTCTTTACTTTAAGTTTTTTTTTGAATTTCAAAGTACCTTCCCACAGCGAAATGGNATATTCCTACTGAGATTCTCGGGGTTGTTTTCCTAACGAGGATTTTCTCACATCCTTTGCTGGTTGTTTTGGGTTTTTTTTCTTTCCTTAAATGTTTGCTTGAATTAGAAAACAATCTCTGTACTCCAAAGTGGCAAATCACTGGAGACTCGTTCCTGCCTAGTGCTGAGAAATCCCTCTTTGCACATCTTTAAAGATGTTGCTCCAAGAAAAACAGGGATTTGTAACACTAAAACCTTCATCAGCCTTGTAACTCTGAAATAAATAGTTCTTGAAAGGATTCAGGACTTGCCAGGCCTTCTAGTTGTGGGGCACTGAGGCTCTGGAAGTTCAAGCAGATCAGATTTGCAAGAGATTAATCTGTGTAATTGAGGATGTTTTTCTCCATCCCAAAATTATGTGACCATTTGCCATTTTAAAAAAAATCAGAATTAGAAAAAGCAGAGACATTAATACAATTGTAGTGTAGAAAAGCTTATTGCTGGTTGTGTTCTTATCTATATTTTTATTTTTAAATTTTATTTACTCATTATTATGTTGTTTTATTATTCAGAATGTATTTATTTTATTTATTATTTTCTTTCTTTCTTTCTATTCATACTAATATTTGTATTTATATTTACTCCAGATTATGACTGCAGTCAAATATTGGTCACAAGGAACCTGCACTCCTTTCCTTTGCTTGTGGGTCAGGTCTTGCACCAACAAGAAAAATATTTAGGCCAGTGCAGGACACATTAATTACAAATGATAAAAACCCATTATAGCATTAATGTGCATTTAATTCTCAATTCAATGGGTCATATTGATCTTTTACTACTCCCACACTGTATTTACAATGAGTTGTGTTAAAGGCACACAGACCTTGGAGGCTCAGGGGTAATTCCAGTGTCCAGCCCCACATCCCACAGAGCCCAGCCTGTGCCCATGGCTTGGGAACGAGGAATCAGTGACAACACTGATCTGAATTTCAAAGGCAGGGCTCCCAAAGTGCAAAGAGGTTGTGCAAACACAATAATCCAGGCCAGCCCATTCTCCTCCAGACACCATCCCTACGAGGTGGGATGAGCCCAGCACTCCTGCTGGAGGGCTCTGAGTGGATTATTCCCTGTCAGGGCTGCAGGAACTGTGGGATGAGCTCCTGATCCCACAGTCCCCTCGTGCCCCAGAGCTCAGGGCCAGACAGGAAGGGGAAGGGGCATTTCTCTGATTTGAGGCATAACTTGGTGATTAACAATGATAGAACATCAACTATGGGTTCATTTGGTAACATTTCAAGAAATTAAATTGAAATTTGAGTGCATTTCATGACTAGGAGCTCCTTTCCAAGTGCATCAGCAAAGGTTGAAAGGGGTGCATTAAAATGTGGAATAAGTAATCAAACAAGTGTATTTTCCAGATATACCTGTTTTCAGAAACCCATCTACCTCCTTTCCAGAAAGGAATTCACTTTCAGGATGAGCCTTTCCTTCTTCCTCAGCTCTTTATTAACACTGGGCTAATCAGGGCACAAAGAATAAAAACTCATCAGAACCTTCAGCTGAAGATCAGAGGGAGCCATTTTTTCCTTTTGAAAGTTACATTTCCTTTTATTTTTTTTTTAGAATTTCTGTTCCTCCTGTTGTGCTACAGGAACAGATGTGAACGAATTCCCCAAAGAAAATTTGTTCTTATGGCATTCTGGTTCCATTCCTTTGTCCATCCCCATCCCCAAAGATAGTAAACAGATATTATTTATAGAAAGATTTTACAATCTGTTTGCTTCAGATGCTTTCTTGTATTTAGAAAAAGATGTGAAGAAACCAAACTAAGTGATAAAACAGCAGCTAGAGTTGCCTGGGCATTCAGCAAATATTGCACTGCTGGGAAGAAAAAAAAAAAAGGAATTGAAAAATATAAAAATCATTCTTGTAACATCCTCATAGTGTAGATAATAGTAGTGGTTATCATAAAAGCTGCTTTAATGAATATTTCTAATAACAATTATAAACCAGCTGATTCTTCCATGTCCTTATGGGGCTCTGTAGTGGTTTAAAAAACTGATTTGGGGCTCATGGATTTGGATTCTTGTGGGTGAGTGAGTCCTTGGCTGGACCTCTGAAGGTTGTGGCTCTAAATGCCACCTTGGAGCTGCTTTATTAACCCTGTCAGAGCTTAAAAAGTCAGAGGTATCTATTTTTGGGAGGGTGTTTAAAAGGTTTTCTCCATTTTTGGTAGAAAATGGTCAATGAGGAACTTGAGGGATTTGAGGTGCAGCTGGGTCTAATCTTGGGCTCAGACTTGGACAATGGTTTATGTCTAATGGAAGAATCTCTATGAATTTATAATAATTAATAGTGAATATGGATTTTATTCATGGTGATTCCTCAGTCACTTACCAAGGATGTGTTGTGGGTTGTGGGTCTTAATTCCAAGTAAGGAATCTTGGGAGACATCCCTGAGGTGCAATCCAGTTGCAATTGAAGGAGAACTCACATTCCAAAGACTTTTTTTTGGTAAAAGGTCTCTCTGCCTTGAGGAGAAACCCCTTGGGCTGTCCCAGCTCCAG
Source organism: Neodrepanis coruscans (assembly GCA_013400695.1). Lineage (NCBI taxonomy): Eukaryota > Metazoa > Chordata > Aves > Passeriformes > Philepittidae > Neodrepanis > Neodrepanis coruscans. Next base: position 10,557 of record VYZS01101745.1, on the reverse strand, counting down.
GGAAATCACCCCCACCCCACTCAGGCTGGAATATTTGTGGGATAAGTGGGTCTGGTGGGACTCCTTGTACCCACAAATTTCTTTGGTCCTTGATGAAGAAGAGTTGGAAAAGTCACCCCTTAATCCCCAGGCTGCTGTTCCATGCCTGTTTTGCTCTGATGGTCACTGGGCTGCTGCTCCTCTGTGGGTTTTCCAGAGGAATTCTTGGCCCAGCTTTTGCCTTTATCTCCTTTGGAAGCTGTGCTAAAGCACTGCTGGGTTGGATAAGGGCTCAAACACCTCCATCACACCCCCCAAAATCAGGGCATGGTGCTGAGAACACTGGCAGAGGGCTTTTTGGGCAGGAAAAACTGGCTTTTCACCAATTCTTCTTGACCTTCTGGGGACTTTCCAGGGTTCTTTGGTGTGCAGGAAACACTTTGGGGTTTGGCCACTTTGGGGTGGGGTTTCCATGCTCAGCACTCAGTGGAGCAGGAGACCTGAGCCACAGAGCTGCCTCCTCCACTCCATCACTTTAAACCATCTCTGCCATCTGTTTCAACCTCTAATTACAAATGCAAAATAACACAATTCGCAATTGCATCATAAAAAAGTAAAATATAAGTGATTTAAATGCATGTGTGTGTTCCTTGTGCAAGGCAACATTCATCTGTTATGTTTTACTGTCTTTTAGAAACAACTCTGGGGTGAAATCCCTCTTTGTGGAGGGAAGAAAAACGATTTCATTGTAAGAAGACAGTTTTTTAAGGGGATTTTTCCAGGTTAGATTGTATTTTTTACATTCCTCTCTTTACAAACTCTCTTCTTTCTGCCAAAACAACAATATTGATGGGAGGGAGGTTTTGTCCAGAGCAGTTTTCTGTCCTCAAACACACAGACTGGGGATATCTCCTGGCTTCCCACACTGAAATAACCCCAGACCTTTTGTGATCTCCCACTTTTCTCCATGCAAACCTTCTCCTTAGAGATGACAGCCAGATCTGGGAGAACAGCAAACTCAAACATTGGTTTTCTGAGGAGAAATTCCTCCCCTTGAGCAGCAACTGGGGAGAACTGGAGTGGCCTCCTGAGCTCAGGTCTGCTGGTGAGCACTTTAAATGCAGAATACTGTGAATTTGTGAACCCTCTGTGAATTTGGGTGAACTTTGAGAATTTGGAGCCTTTCTGGAAGGTAAAATGCAAGCCCTGTGATGTGTCACTGTGGGCTGGGTAACACATGGACTTCCCCTCCTCTTCTCATCAGCCTCCTTAAAATATATCCAGTATATCAAGGGATTGAACTTCACGGGTTCCAAGTGAAAGCTGAAGAATTTGTTTTCACTCCAATGTGAAAGGAACAATTAGCAAGGGCTCACCCCCCTCCCCGTCAATGGGAGACTTTTCAATTGCCTTGAAAGGCTTTGGATCAGGATCTAAAAGAGCAAAGACTTCCTCCTCACAAAGATGCTTGAATAGGGATGGAAAACTCTTCATCAGACACTCCTGGCACATTGGATGGTAAAACATCAGCACACTCAGAGCCACTGGGCAAAGGGCTGACTGCACAACTGAGGGATCCTGGATCACTGGGGTTGGATTCTTTCTGCTGCAGGTCAGAGGGTTACAAATGCAAATCCAAGGGCATGGAAAGCACCTGGGAGAGCCCTTGTTGTGCCTGCAGGCAGCTGTGGGAGTGGGGACAGCCAGGGGAGTGTGGGGCCACTGGGCTGGACTGGTCCTTTCCTGGGCTTTGGGAGGGCTGAGCTAAGGATGCTCCCTATCCTTATCTTGGAATTCTGTTTGGTGGGAATGATACTGAAAATACTTTTGGTGTTGGATGGCACCCACAATTTGGATCCAGGTAGGACTAAGCAAGAGGAGCAGCTACTTTTTTGGGAATACTCTATTTTTTTATGTTTCCATTGTTTGGCAACCTGGTTATCCAGAAACATTCTGGAGTTGTCTATTCCTCTTCTCCTTCCAGTCAGCAGCACTTTGATTTTTTTACCAAGCCCTTCAATCCTGTGATGGCTCTGTGGACTTTCAAAAAAGCTTTGTGACTAAATGTTGGGGGGTTTTTTTAGCTTTTTTTTCCCCTGATGTAATTTGCTTTTGACGTTTTCAGGGAACAATTTTGTTCAGAAAAACAACCAACCCACCCCTATTATGACTTAGTTTTATTTGAAGAAAATATAGTTCAGATGCACCAAGATCAAGTTATTTGGCAGCAGGAGGATTTGGGTCCTTTCCCTCTGGAATGACAGAGTCCTGATGGAACAATTGCTAAAAAGGAATTTATTTTAAAATAATGTGACTTGTTAAAAGAAGTTGGCCTCAGATAGCCCAGCAAGTCGTTTTTTCCCAGGCTTGCTTATTGTTTTATTTGAAAGCTTGTTCAGAACAGACCCATTAACTGGTCACATTCACTAATTGTGAGCTTGTCTTTTCTTTGGCTGAGAGAGGCTTTGGATCCAGGTCAGAAAGGAAAGGAATGGAGTTGGCAGTTTGAAATTGCCCATTTTTCTCCTTTTGATATCAATTTTATTTGGCTTGTCCACGTTGTGCAGATGAAGGTGTGGCACCAGAGCCTGAAAGCCTTGGGGTGGCCACACTGAAATCCCAGGGTCCAGCCCAAGGGTTTCTCTGGTGGGAAAGACCTTGAAGTTTGTTGTTCACAGTTTCCTTCCCTCTCAGTTTCTCTGGGCTCCTGTGAGAGCCTGCCCATGATTTTGTGCTTGATTTTGTGCCACAGCAAATGTCATCAGTGTTTTCTTGCTTTCCATCAATGCAAATACAGAGCATGAGGGTTTTTTGGTTTTTTTTTAGTGAGTCCTCTTCCAGCTGGGTGGTTTTTTTGTCTTTTTTTTTTTTTCTTTGGGCCTAAACAGAACTCTAAAAAATAGATATTTTTCTACAGCAACACATCTGGAACCTGTGAGGAGCTTCATTGCCATTGCTTGTTCAGGTCAGAGATTTTCATGTGAGGAAATACAACCAAATAATCATCAACTTCTTTCAACCATCAGTCTTGACTCTCCAAAGTGTTGTGTAGCATAAATTAAGGTGGAATTTGGACTCTCCTTGGTTGTGTTTATCCCCACACATTTACAGGAGCCTGGTTGGGTGTTACAAGTGAACTTTTAACACACAAAGAAGGTTAAAAAGTGGTACTTTCCCAGGAAGGTTTCTATCCAAATATTCTGCACAACTTTGGCTTGAGTAACCCCCCATTGTTTGAATTTTTGAAAACCCTACTGAAAAGAATTTATTTTTCAGGAATCCCCATAGTTTTGCTCCAGTCAGAATCTGAAATATTTTCTAGCATTACCTTTATTTTTTTTTTCCCTCCCTAAAAGCACCCTTTCTGTTAGTTGGAGGATTCTGCTGCCTACCAGGATGTGAAAATAGGTTTCATTCAATTAATGGACTGGAAACAGGAAGACATTACATAGTAAATGAGGTTTACATATGATAATGTTGGATTTGTCATGTAAACGATTGCTTCCTTTCAGCTCTCTGAAAGGACTAAATTTTGCTTTTGTACAGATTGTACAATGCTAATAAAAAGAGAAGGCTCCATGGAAAGTGGAACAATAAACTATATCTATAATTCCAATGTGCAGGAAGAAAAAAAGACGATGATATTTTAATACACAAGTGGATCAGAGTTGGGAGTGGTGTCAGAAACTAAAGGCTCAATTCACAGCTTTGCAACAGACTCCAAACACAGGGCAGTGAGGGGCGATGGTTTTAGGCTGAAGGAGGGGAGATTTAGGTGGGAGATTGGGCAGGAATTCCTGGCTGGGAGGGTGGGGAGGGACTGGGATAGAATTCCTAGAGAAGCTGTGGCTGCCCCATCCCTGGGAGTGTCCCAGGCCAGGTTGGATCCCCTGGGACAGTGGGAGGTGTCCCTGCCCATGGCCATGGATGAGCTTTAAGGTCCTTCCAACCCAAACCACTCCAAGCTCTTATTTCCATGAGTCCTGAGCTGACTGTTCTTGCAGTTCTCAGGTGACTTTCTTTAACCCTTTCCAGTTTCTTTGCACCTTTTTAAAAATAATGAGCTCAAGCCAAGACCCAAAATTCCAGCTGAGCCCCATCCTAACGAGGGTGGGGTAATTAGCACAGTGTTCTCCTCTTAACAAATCCCTGAAATTACCTTTTCTGAGCAGTTTTACTCCTTTGTTTGATACAGAACTCATAGGCCACTATAACTTTGAAACTGTCACAGAGCAACTTCACTGGCAATTTCCCATTTGCATCTGATTTCCCCTCTCTAAGTGCAACACTTTACATTTGGCTTTATTGAATTTCATCTTAATTTCAGACCATCATTCCAAAGTGTTAATATCTTTTTGGATTCTGATCCAGACGTCCCAAGGGTTCCCCCCAACCCAGCTCCTCGACACTGCAAATTTTATAAATGTAATCTCTTTTCCCCTTAACTGAGTCATTATGAAAATATTGAACAGAGCAGCAGCAAGGACAGATCCCTGAGGAATCTCACCTGAAATTTCCTCCTGGTTTGACAGTGAACCATTGAGAGTTACTGCTTGAGAGAAGCTTTGCAGCCAATTGTTCCCTCCACCTTCTGGTAATTTCATCTATTTCCAGACCATATTTTCTTAGTTTTCTTATAAGATCATGTGAAACAGCATCAGAAAGCTTCCTCATAACAAGATGCCTCCCATCCACTGCCTCTCCCTTCTCCACAAGGCCAGTTTTCCTGTGTGAGAGGGAAATTAAAGTGGAGAGCTCTGTGCATGAGACTCATTTTTTTAATCGAGCCATGCAATATGAGATAAATTTTTCAGGAATAACAAACATGCTGGGTTGTTTTTTCCTAGGCAAGCACTATAAGGCAGTTTGCTTGTTTGTTGTTGTTTTTTAAATAATCTGGTGACGTGAGATTAACAATAATGGCTTGAAAGCCAAAAGCCATTATCTGACTGTTACCAAAGCCAAAAATTAGGGTGGGAGCAACAAGCCTTGCTCCATAATAGTGTTTTCTTCATTTCAAGCTGATCAGTAGGAAGTGGATTTAGAAGTGCTTTAAATCATTTCACATCATTTACTGATAATCTAACCAGCATGAACTGCATGTACCCTAAGTGCTGATTTTTTAAAAAGCACAAGAGGAAGAGCAAAAGAACTTTTTTATTCCAAGTCATTCTGCAATTTACACATTTTTGTATCAGCCCACTTACTAGTGCCATACATAAGTGTTTCCTCTGAACAGATTTAATTTTTAATTTTCCTGAATCAGTGTTAACCAGGAAAAAGGTAATTGTTGTCAAGAGTATTCAAACTGTCAGAATATCATTCAATCTAAAAGCTGTTAGAATCTGTGCAAAAGTAATTACTGAAACTCTATTCAACTGTAATAATAACCTGCCACTGATGACAGCAATTACTGGGGAAAGTGTAATAGAAATCAAAGGAGCATTTTTCTCTGACAAGTACATTTCTAACTAAGGTTTACATTGGCTGAATAGTGTTGACAATGATGATGTGCTGTATCACTCTTAATCACGGCTGGCATGATGTTACAGTTTGAGCTGCTCCCTGCTACAGGGGGACTAATTGCCTGTTTCATTTGCCACTGTCCTGCTTTCTGTCCGTGGGCCATGGATCAGGGATGAGCAGAGTTTGTGTTGGGCCTCACTGCCTGACTCGCAGCCTTTTTAAGTGCAGGGTAGAAGGACTTTTGTATTTAACACAAAAGGCTCCAATTAGGATTGGGATGAACCTGTTTGGGTTGACTTGGAGGAGGTACAAAACAGAGTCAGCCCAACCTTCTGCTGCCTCCTGGCTAAGGAGGGAGTCCTGCTCCTGGATTTCCCTCCCTAGGAGGTCCAGCTGGCTGCTCAAAGAGGCTGGAGAGGATGGTTCTTCAGTGCTTCAAGGTAGTAAGAAGTCACTGAAGCCAGGAGTCTTGTCATTGTCACAGCTAAGAGTCAGTGCTGCCCTTCAACTCCAGTAAAACTCCAGGAAAACTCACCCCCTACATTGTCACACAGGGAGACAGTTATCCTGAATAAGAGTTATCCTGGAATAACTTTCCTGGCTCTGCTGGGCTTGTGCTGGGAGAAGATCTGCCTGTAGGCACTGTTTGGAGAGGGAGAAAGAAAGGATGTCTTTCTTGACATCATTTATTCCCCTGTTGATCAATTTTGACCACTTTTTTTCAGCAGCTGGTGAGAAGTTTCCTCCAGAACATTTCCCTTCTGTAAGAATTCCTTAGGAACAGCTTAATTTCAAAATAATCCATCCAGAAATCTGTTCCATCATCCCTCATGTGTGAGCAAGTTCAAGAGAAGTGTCCTTTGGGAACAACCTTGGGGGAGGTGTCCAGAGTGCCACAAGTGCTGGTTCTGCCCAGTCATCCTTGAGATAATTCCAAAAATATGTTAAAGCATCACAGAAGGAGTTAATTTTAGCTTTTTTTGGGGGGGGGGTGGTCCATAGAGTATCTTTAAAGTTTGAAGCAAAGACAACAAGAGCACTTTCAGAACACACTGATGATCAGGAAATTGGGTCCATTGATTTTTGTAGAGTGGAAGAAATGAAGGGAACTGGGTGACATTGTGCAGTTAATCACATTTCTCTGGTGAGGCTGCTCTGTCCTTCATCTGCTTCCACAGCCCATGAACTCACCTTCACTGCAAAGGCCAAAAGTCCTCATTATTTCCTGGCAGACCCAGTTATTTCCACCCCTGAGACTCAGCAGGAAAACACAGTGTAGAACTCAGGTGGGGAATAGAGGGAGAGGGAAGGGAACAGTCCTTCCAAGGCCACCAAATAAAATACAGCCTTTAAACTTCATCTAAACTGTGTGCAGAGCATTTTCAACACTTCCAGGAGACTCTGAAATGGCTTTTGTGTTGTGATGTGGCATCACCTGTCCCTTCAATGCAGTTTCGGGGGGAGCTTTTACAAACCACTCACACTTTAATGTGTGAACAATCCCAGGATCATCTTGTGGGCTTAAACACTTGCCTGGTTTTTCATGGAACTGGGGCCTTGCTTGGTTCCAGACTGGAGGCTGCCAGAGGAGCTCATTCCATCGTTCTCCTTATTGCATTAATTGCCTGTTTATATTTCCTGACAGCCAACACTACCCAATAATTTTTACAAACAGAAGCTCTTTCACAAAATCCACTGAATAAAAGTCAGAGCTCTTGAAAAGCAAACAGATTTTAAAGGAAAACTTGATGTTTCCCCTCTGATTTTCCCACTGCTGTTTAACAGTTGCCTCAGCTCGTGTCCCTGGTGTTCTGTTACCATGTGGCTCTTTTATTGTAACACCACAATAATGCAATTCAGCTGCAAACATGTGTTAAAACACTCCTGGATTTTTGTGCACACCTTATTAATTATCCTAACTGCAAAATGATGGGCTCTTTGACAATCTTTTCTGTAAACTCTTTGGGTTTGTGAGATGATGGACTACCTGAATGGAGGCAGGGCTTTCCTGCCTTATCCAGGGGGGTGTCTGTGGAACTGGGTGATACCTGTGTTTATGTGCCTCATGCTGATCAGCACTTGCATTTCATCCCTTATCTGGAAGAAAACCTGTGAGAATAAAGCCAAAGCCACACCGGGACCCCCTCCCTGAGCAGAGTTTTCTCCCCAGGAGAAGAACAACGTGAGCTGTGTCTGAAGGATGTGAGGGAAGAGCTTGTGAACAATCCGTGCCCAGCTTTGCTCTTGGCTCATTCCTGGGTTTTTTTCCTTGGAAAGTTGCAGCCACATCAAGGTGCCACAGCAACTCTGCCATGCCCAGGGTTCCCATGTGGCTCTTTCCATAGGATGGAAGCCCCTGGGGCAGAGGGATGGCTCCATGGAAGTTGTTCCAGGAGTGATGTTGTTGGTTTGACCATCAGCCCCCCTTTCTAGGAAATAAGAGAGAGTCTGAAAACCTTTCTTGTGGACTTTTGCCACTTGCATTCCATGTCCAGGCAGAGCAGTTACCAGGGGTCTGTGTGACTTAAATTAAATATATAATGAATTATAACAGTTGTGACCTCTCCCACAATATTTATACAAATTTGGGGGGGTTTAGAGAAATGGCTTTCCCTTTGCCCATACTCAACTTGTAAGAATTCCCCATCATCAAGTGCTTAGAAATGCTTAGTCAGACCTCCCTCAAATTAGGATTTAAAGAGAAAAAACAAACAGTTGTCCTTAAAAGCCCATATTTTAAAGCATTTCTCTGAAAAAATAACAGAAAAAAAATATATTTTTTTTTTTTAAGAGAGCTGAGATGAATGGAGATCACACAGAAAGTGCCTGATTTACAGACATATTTTTCTCCTCTGTGCCCACCTCCAGTGGACAGCTGTGGGGATGGTGGTGACCAGCCCCTGAGGAGGCTCCAGGGAGTGGCAGGACAACATCTGCCTGGCATATTCCTGCCTGCCTGCACAATCACACAGCTTTCTATTGTTCCACGAGTTACTCAAGCATATAATAGAGTTTCAATGAGTTCAAACCTCCTGTTTTAGATGGTGTTTTAGTGACTTGTTTTTCTGCCTCAGCATTGGAGGATTTTTTTTTTTTTTTCTCTCCCAGCACTGTCAGATCCAGGGAAGTAAATGGAAAGAGTGTGAAGAAAATTCTGGATTGGAAGTGCTGACTACAAAGCTGTAGCATGAATTTTAAGATGTAGGAAACCAAGATATTACCTAAAATATACTTGGGATGATGCTCAAACCCTCTGTTAGTCACAAATAACCTCAGACCCCAAACATTTCTTGCCATGCACAGTCCTGAACCCACAGGGGAAATTCCAACCTGGTGCAAAGGAATTCATGTGGCAGAGCCAGGGAATGGCAGGTTTTGTACCCTGGAGTGTTGCCTGGTAATTTGGTTTGCAGATTCCCAACGCCCAAGGAAATCTCTTCAGTTTTGCTGGGATCACATGAGGAGCCAGGGGAGTGATGCTGGATCTAAAGGATCCTCTTTCCTCAGCCCTGGGCTGTGTCCTCTGCTCATGTGCAATCCAGAAATTGCAGAAATCCACAATTCAGGGGAAAAAAAATCAGAAATCCATATTGATCAATGAGGGAAAAATATCTAAAATAATGCACTGAGTATTTCTGCACCTCTGTTGCAGCAAATACTTTTATTTAAGTCCACAAATGATTGGCTCACGTGAGACAGGAATGGGAACATGTTCTGTGTGCCAAGTGAGGCAACAGCCAAAGGGATGAGCCAGTGCCACCCTCCCTCAGCTGATCCACTAATTCCTCTCAGCCAGGCTGGTTTAAACTGTTTGAATTACTGGTCCCAGCAATTTATTTTTTAATATATGTATTTTTTTTCCCTGCCTGAAGAGAATGAAAGCGCTCATTTGAACTGCTTTGCCAACAGATCTGCTCAGAACCTCCAGCAAGAGGGTTTTAATGAGCAGCTGGGGGAGCAACTTCTTCCTGGCACAGGCTGCTCCTGGAGAGGTTATCCATGCATATCCTTAAGACATTTGAAGAGGCTGCACATTTTTCTCTCTTTAAATCGTGTGAAAAGTGACTTCAGGTGTTGCAGAGCTTGAAGTCATTTGATTCCTCAGGCCTGTGTGGTGCCCACACCTGTCATTAGAAACATCCCTTTAATGATCAAGGCTGGACTGTTCAAACAAGGGATCCCTTGGGCAGCCAGCAGGACAGAGCTGAGCACATCAGTCCTGCTTTTTAATTAGATCCCCAAATCTCCAAGTGAAAATCAAGTCCTAACCAATCCTGGGATAATTGCTGTCTTGGTTAATTTTTTTTTTTTTTTTTTCTCCCAGAGGATTTTCAACCTGGATTTAGAAGTTTAATATCAGTTGTGCACTTAGCATCAGGCATGTAAATAACCTCATCTCTGCACAGCAAGGATTCCAGCAGCTGGTGAGTCCTGGGAACACCTTTGGAAGTTCTGTGAGTGTTTAAATGGTTGGTTCAATAGATCTTTAAATCACACAGGTATCTCTGTGCTTTGCTCCACCAACAACTCCAATATGTCATTTAAGCAGATGGGTGTCTTCTCCTAATGATTTTAATAAGAGATCAGTGAGGGAAGGTGGTGGCAAAGTGTGTCAGATGCAGTGGTGGCTCTGGAGTGTGCAGGGATGGATTAGAAAAATCCCCACCTCTCTTATTTCCCTTTTTCAAGCCCATAAAAAAAAGAATCTCCTCCTTTTCCTCAGGTGACTCAGTGAAAGGGCTGCTCTCCAAACAGCTGCATGTCAATGTTCAATTTCTGTCTGGGAGTTTGTTCACTGGGAGGAAAAAAAACAAAGTGTCTGGTGGGCAGATGTGCTTGGAGAGAATTCTCTGAGCTTTCTCAGAGGGGAAAATGTTCTAAAATAAAAACAAACTTACCAAGGGCTATACAATGCAGAGTGCTTTATTAGCCATTGTTCTGGTAACCCATCATTCTGCCTGAAAATATACACAGCAGCAAGTTCCTGTGGCTGAGGAATCCCAAACCTGTGCTGTTTGTCTTGTTCTCTCTGGTGGACAGCATCCCAGTATTGTCACTCTCTGTTGTATTTAATGCAAGGTGGATACAAGTCCTTTAGAAAAAAAAAAAAAA
>VYZS01101744.1:8023-40768 GCA_013400695.1 Neodrepanis coruscans | reverse complement strand
TTATTATTATTATTCCCAGAGAATTATTCTTCATCAGGAAATGACAGCAGATTAGATATTAGGAAGAAATTCTTCCCTATGAGGGTGGTGAGGCCCTGGCACAGGTTGCCCAGAGAACCTGTGGCTGCCCCATCCCTGGAAGTGTCCAAGGCCAGACTGGATGAGGCTCTGAGCAACCTGGGATAGTGGCAGGTGTCCCTGCCCATGGCAGGGGGGTGCAATGAGATGATTTTTAATGTTCCTTCCAGCCCAAACCATTCTGTGATTCCATGATCTCCAACACAGAAGAAAACCAGGAGCAGAGAAGGAGTGAATTAACTAAGAATGGCTAATTTGAAGATCAGACCCCTGGACATCATGGCAATTATATCCATTATAAAAAAGGTTGTCCCTCCTTTGATTAGCAAGTAGTTGTTTAACTTAACCAATCCCTTTTTCTACAATTTTCAGCCAATTTCATTCACAGAGTCAACATTCCTGTTCTCAGGGAGTGGCCACCACTATAGCATTTGGAATAACCTCCATGCTGCAACTGGATAACTGGGAATACAAAGAGCAAAAACAATGTAGAGGCTTCTGGCAAATAGTTGTGTGTGCTAAGAAATTAAAAAGTCTGTGTGTCACACTGATAATGCAGAATTCTTTGAACTAGAGAATATGTTCTCCCAGACAGACATCACATTGATTTTTAGAAAGGTGTTTCTGATTTAATTAGTGTGAATAAGAGGTGAAGTGTCTTCTTCTTAAAGTTTATAAGATCTGTGAAACAATATGTATTGGCTGTGTAGAGTGAACCCTCACTTGGGGGAGCTCCCTTGCCATTGCTGCAGTACAAATATTATTAAAAATAATAGCAATAAAAACCCTAAAGTCTACATTCATCTCTATTAATGCTCATTGACAAAGATTCTCAATGACCACCAGTTACAGAAAAAAAAACCCTTCCAGCTAATTCAGGCATTCAGGGATGACTAACTGCTAGGGAGGAATGAATTCCATTAACAAATGAGGACAAGGAGGAGGAAAGTTATTGTTGAGTTAAAAAGAGCAACAATGAACTCCTTTCCAAAATGTATCACCAGCTCCACAGGACAGACAATAAGCCCGAGCTCTCTGTAAAGGAATGAATATCCTGTGAGTATAAACTGTTGGTAAATGGCAGGAAAGAGACCTCCTGGCACTTGTGAACATGTAAGAAACATCTGGTGTTGGCAATAGGCATCCCAAACCACTGACACACAGTGCACAGTGACACCCTGGGCTTCAGATGGCCTGATGAAATTTCAAAATCAGAGCAGGAGAGGTTGTAGGAGGTATAGTTGGATTTTAGTCTGTTATGTGCTTGTCTAGTGAAAAAAAAAATAATAAAAATGTCTTCAATTTTGCTGAAAATTTAATGGTCTTGCATAGACAGAAAACCCAATGAAAGCCACTACTATTGCTGTAATTTTAACATTTTTGGCTGCAAAAACCTGATGCTGATTTCTATCTTCTGAGGCACCAGCTGCATTTCTAGAAAGTGTGCAAATAAATATTAAAATGCTCAGTGTGGGAGAAGTCTAAAGGGGTTTGGGCTTGGTTGCAATTCAAAAGTGCCCAAGGGGGCAGAGGAGAAGATGCTGAGTTGTCAGTGTCCCCACATTAGGAGAAGTAGGGATGAATAACTGAGGAGAGAAGGAAATAATCAGAAGAGACAGTGCCATTAAAAACAGAGACAGGAAATAAAATTCGGAAAAATGTTTTCTTTAGTTAAGAACTTTCCACATTTTATTTTGACTGATTATATTACTGGAGAGAATACTTTGAAAAGAAGTGATGATGGGCAATCAACATGTAGAAAAAGGCTTTGGGAGGAGGAAAGAGAAACACACAAGGACATGAGATGTTGTGGACAGGAGCTGTGACAGTAAAATTCTCTTTATTCAACTATAAAGAGAATCAAAGGCTAGAACAGGAAACAAGACCACCTTAACAAATAAGACATAATATCAAGGCTGATAAAGGCAACCACCAACCAAGGGAACTGGTAGAGACTCCAACTTTATAAGTATTTAAAGCAAGAAAGTTTTTCTTAGAGCTTTGCTTTGAGTTGTCTGAATGAAGCATGTGGGCTTTCTGCAGGACAGAGGAAAGCTCTAAATCCTGCACTGTACAGATGATTCCAGCAGCAATTTCTAGCCTTATACCACGCAAAGTGAGAGAGAAACCAGACTTCTTGGGTTCAGTCTTCCCCACTCAGAAAATAGGACAGCTGCAGAGGCTCAGCTCAAAGATGTGGTGTGTGCAGCAGAGGCCCCAAGCCACAGAGGCTGGTTACATTTGCACACTCCAATGTAGAGCAAACCATGCTCAAAGAATTTTTTAGGCTGGAAATGTGCTTCAGCCTCGTAACAAGACAAGAACCTTCTGTGAAACCCAAATATAGATTTGAACTATCCAAAGCGTGGGTATGTTCTGTGAGCTCCATATTAAATTTGGTATCATCTTCTAGTTAACTAGCACTGAAAAGGAGATATGTTCATGTAAAGACCTTGGCTATTTCTCTGATCCTACCCTTAGGAAAGATCTTTTGGCTCATTTATTTGGGTTTTTGTGTGTGAGGAGGTGTGTCCCAGAGCACACGCACGTTCTTTAGGAACAATAAAGTTTGGTCCTTCCTTATCTGCCAGCAAGCAAATGTGGCTCCTACACTGGCAACTGCAACATTTGTTCTTACCCTGTGATTGCCTTTTTACCAATTTAACCCAAAACATGACAAACACTTTGCATTTGTACCATGTTTCTGGTCACTTGAACATGAGGGTCACCAGCAGAGCTCTGGAGACACAGAGCCTCATCAGCCAGGCTGGGGAATAATCATAGAATCATGGAATGATTTGGTTGGAAGGGACCTTAAAGATCATCTCATTCCAAGCCCCTGCCATAGGCAGAGACACCTGCCACTATCCCAGGTTGCTCCAAGCCCCATCCAACCTGGTCTTGGACACTTCCAGGGATGGGGCAGCCACAGCTTCTCTGGGCACCTGTTCCAGTGTCTTACCACACTCATAGGGAAGAATTTCTTCCTAATATCCAATCTAAACCTCCTCTCTCTCAGTGTGAAGCTATTCCCCCTTGTCCTGTCTTTACAGTTCCTGAGAAAGAATCCAGGCAATAATGTCAGTATTAAGTCCAGAGCTCCTGAGTGAGTTACATCAAACCATTTCCAATAATTTGAGGAGGCAATGAAGACCCCCCTCAACACTCCCCTGAGATGCCGTGCCAACAGTCCATGCCCCTCCTTGTTGAAAAAGTGCATCTTATTTCAGCCATGAGCTACCTGGGGAACTTTCTGCCTGGATTTTGTTATGCTTTTGTTAATTTAAATAAATGCTTCCTCTCCAGCTGCAATTATCCCCCCTCATGGACGTGCTCTCAAGCCAATCACAACTTCCCCCGCAGCAGGCGGCTTGTGGCCTCCACCATCCCAGATCACAGGCTGGCACCAGCACCTGAGTCTTGCACCTGAAGCACCTCATTCCTGGGCTTTTCCCTGCCTGCCAAACCTCCAGCTGTCCAGCAGCATCACCACCCTGAGCAGTGCCAGGCTCCGGACACCACTGCAGCTTAACGGGGAACAGGCGCATGTGTGTGTGTGTGTCTGTGTCCATGGGATCTGCTGGTTAAATGTTTTCCTTTCCCAGGGGATATATTTGACATCAAGATAAAGGGGCAGCGTGGAAAACAAACTTACTTTCCACCACCCCCCTCTTCCTTGGAGTTTAGTATTGTAAAACAAGCCGCGCTGGCCGAGATTCTTTTTGAAAGCTCCCGGTTATCTTAGCAGCTGTAATATAAACCACAGTCTCCTTGAAGTATCTCCCTGCCACAGATCCCTTCCTGCTGCAGGCTGGAGGGCCAACAAATACCATTGTATTCACTGGAAATAATTTATTTTTTTGGAAATTCAGGCTTTTTGTGGAGCTGGCTTACGCAGCACTGCACGTTTTCTTTCGGAGCTCTGCTAAAACCTGCCGGTTCCATGTGTGCAAAAAAAAGTGGTATCATCCATCCCCCTGCACCTCATTAACAGTATCTCCCTTGCCTTTTGCTTTGGTCATGATGGACTACAGTGGAAAGCAAAAGGGGTGATGGTTATGAAGTGTGTGGGTGAAGGGCATAATCAGCGTGGCTCTGCCTGAGTGTTGCTTGTTTGAGGTGCCTCCTGCTGAACCGTGTCCCGTGCAAGCCAGCTCACGTCTGTGTGCTGCACAGGAAACATTCCTGTCATTCTGACACCCTGCGAGGATGGTGCCTGGAGTGCAAGCACCTGTGTGCTAGGTAGTCACAACTTCAGCTCTGGTTGCCCAAAGGGAGCCTGGCTCCTCTTGCAACCTCTGAAGGCGAGGGCCAGCCCCGCGGGGAGGTTGTAAGAAGTGTTTGGTAGGCAGTGATCTCCACATTCATGTTCTTTAACCCACTTCATTTTTTTTATTTCCTCCCCTTCCTTCTCGGTTTCCTCCTTTGAGGGTGTGAAAATAACTGGTGGGAAAAGTTAAAAAAAAAAAAAAAAGAGGAAATTGGAGGTGCCAGGCTGGAGAAGACATGGGCTCCCTCTTCTGCAGCTGGTTCGCCACTACAAGCAGCAGCAGCCAAAAAACCTTCCCCCCTCCTCCGAAAGCCCCGGGCCCCCTGCCAGGATGGGGACGATGTTCCCGGCGATGGAGCGGCGGAAACCCTGCGCCGGGTCAAGCCAAAGGCACGGCAATAAAGAAGGAGCAGGTCATGGAAACCTGTTTCCATTATGGTGCTTGTAAATAGCCTCCCAGATTATCTCCCTGATTATCGTATCCTACCTGCGCTGTTTCCAGCTCCAAGGAGCCGAGTGCTTTGAAAACGTGCAGCCGCAGCGACGTGGCACAAAGTACCTGCAGGGGCAGAGGGGCTGCAGGAACCCGGCTCAAGGGGTTAGTTAAATCTGGTAGAGGGATTTTCTGCCTTTTCAGACGATTCCTGACTTCCTAAGAGCACTACATGAAGGAGGGGTGGCAGACCTGGAGACAACTCCTCAGCCACCTGTGTCATTTTTTATCCTCTTGAGAGCTACTTCTGTCTTATCCCATCTTTCCCTGTAACCTGTACTTTAAGCTGTTGTCCTACAATTGAAACCCTTTTTTTTTTCCCTCTGGAAAACAGGTTTGTCACTCTTTCAACTCCTTCAAAGAAGCAAATAAATGAGTAATGCTTTCAAGTAACTCAGGAGCTTGTATCCCATTGTTTTTCATGCTAAGCAATTCTGATTTTTTTTTTTTAAATCTGGCCCAAAATCTAATTTCCCAAAATAATTAAGACTGTTTGGAGCCACAAAGTCTAACTGTAAATTGAATTTGGTTTCATGCTGCTTTGGAGATTCTAACCTTGATGTGGCAGCACAGGTTACAGGTTGCTACTTTCTTCAGCTACCTCAATGATGGGACTAGAGGGCTCAAAATACACCAGATTAAAGCACCCCAGTTAGCTGGGTATGTCCATATGCTCTTACTGCCTGGCCAGCATGATCTGAAAAGTGCTTAATTTCTGCCAGTTTCTTCTGAGGTTTCAGGTAATCTGGTTTTCCTCACTTTTTCCACGGGCTGTGCGTGCACGCAGTGACCACTGAGCAGATGACAGCCCTGAAATCATTAAGCAAGAGTGACTGACATGTGCCTGTGCTCTGCTCTTCCAGATCCTTGGGCTCTGTGGATCCTCTAGCCCTCTGGAACACACCTCCAGGGATCTGCTGGGACTCCTGTTTCCAGCCTCAGCAAATGCATCACTGGCATGGATGCATTTCAGTAATGAAAAGCAACAAATACTTTTTTCATCTCCTCAAATCCAGGCTTTTCTCAGTGTTGCTCAGCAATAAGAAAAAAGAGGCAGCGGGCAGAAAGTGATGCCCAGGAAGTTCCACCTGAACATGAGGAAGAACGACTTGGCTGTGCAGTGACTGAGAACTGGAACAGATTGCCCAAGAGGGTGTGGAGTCTCCCTCACTGGAGATATTCCAGAACCATCTGGATGCAATCCTGTGCCATGTGCTCTGGGATGGCCCTGCTGGGGCAGGGAGGTGGGAGCAGGTAACCCACTGTGGTCCCTTCCAGCCTGACCCATCCTGGGATTCTGTGAAATCAAGGTGAATTTTTCCTTTATTATGTGTAGTGATGGCTTCTCTTTTTTCCTTTCCCTCAGGTGCCCTGAGACACTGATAAATGGAGCTGTTGTGGTCCCTTCCAGCCTCAGACCCCAGGAAAGGGGCAGCTCCTGCTGCAAAGAGTGGCCAGCTGGCATGGATGGGAGAGGTGAAGATGCTGGAGGTGTCACAGCCAAGAAAACAAAGAGGTGACAGCAGAAAGGCAAAAAGTTCCCCAGCTTCCTCTTGGGGATCATTTTCATCTTCCTCCAGTGTCACTGAGGAGCTGGAAAGTCTAAGGAAAAGAGAGAGCAGCAAGAGCTCAAACAGAGCATAATGGGGAGAACTTCAAGAAGAGGACAGGGGGAAAAGAAAGAGACATTGTAGGAGAATCATCAAGGTGCTACTGCTGGTCTTTGTTATGGTGTGAGCCAGCACAAACCTCTGCAAAATCAATGCAGATAAAGGGGACACCGCATCCATAAAACAAAACTGAGCCCACAAAATCTTCACTGTCAATGCCCAGATTTTATTTTATTAATTTGTTTTTCATTTGAGGGATAATTGAAGAGCTGGAGTTTTTATTTTTGCAGAGAAGATATGTAATATTTATGAATTTCTATATTAGCAGATTTCTGAAATTCTTCTGGTCCTAATTGCTCCATGTGGTTTGTGTGAAAAGGTGCTTCACAGAAAGTGCTTTAACATGCCACATCCACACAACCCCATGAATAACACTGGCATGTGAAAAGCCCTGGATAACTGCAGAAAGACAGATTCAGAAAATGAAGGGCTGCTCAGCTGCTAAAACAAAATTGCTGCCTTGAGTTTGTCCCTTGTGCAGCAAATCAGAACAAGACATGGCTGATGCTGACTTGGGTCCATGTCTCTGCCACTGATGTCTCTGCAGCTCTGGAAAACTTTTTAAAATTCCCTCTCCCTCAGCTAGTGTTTGAAAATAAAAATGTGAAATTTAGAATCATTAAGACTGCAAAAGACTTCCAAGATCATCGAGTCCAACCCCTGACCAATCTCCATCTTGTCAAGCACAGCAGAGCACTGAGTGCCACGTCCAGTCCAGGGATGGGGACTCCACCACCTCCACCACTTCTTAGTGATAACACCATTAAGGGCTTCTGTAAACCAAATAATCATAATGGTCAATACCCATACCCAAAATCAAAGCCTTGGGAATGGTTTCTAGGGTCCTGGATGGAGCCCATTGCAGCACCACAGACCCAAGAGTAAAAGTGAGTTGTGCTATCCTGCTCCTCTCCCAAGGAGTCATAAAATCCCACCTTTTCCCAGCAGATTATTCTCCTGAGCCACCCACTTCCCTCCCAGCTTTCCCTCCACAGGCATTTTCACGCTGAGGAAGCCAGGTGACCTCTTGACAAATGGTCTTCTTCCATTATTCCCAGACAAGTCAAGGAGTGGGACCACTTTTAGTACAGGCAATGATTTGGGAGTTGCTTTCTTCTTGCTCCGAAACAAAACACTTCAGTTTGCATTGAATAAAGGACTCCAGGCTTGAAACAGGATGTTCTCACTTCCCAGTTAAAAAACAAGCAAACAAACCCCTCCAAACAGACAAAAGGAGTGATGAAAAACATTGATTAGGGAGAGAAGTTTTGAGTGCTGGGCCCAATTTAGACCACTCCTTTCTCCTTTCCCCTCCATGAAGGGACTTCACCACCTCTGTGGTTTCACCAGGAGAGGAGGAGTCAAAACTACTCTCAATCCCTTGGCTGACCTGAGTCCTCTTTGCCTGAACAAATATGCAAGAGATCAGAGCCTGTGACTCAGATGCTCCCTCTCTTTGATAAGTGTCCCGAGGACAGGCCAGCAATCACTTTTTCTCATTCCCAACCTTCCCTCCCCACCCCTGCCCCACAGCCTGGTAAATATTTAAGTATTCCACACACAGAGAGCAGGATGCCTCCCACAGGAGCAGCCTGTGAGTATCACCAACTAAAATACCCCAAATATAGTGGAAAGTTAAAACTGTGTCATCTCAGGAAAAAGAGAGGCTAGAACTTGTCGCTCCCCTATCCTTAATGCTGAGAGATAAAAAGGGAAACATAAATTTTCCTTTGGTTTTGTCAGTGTAGTTTTCAATTTGTGAACAGTTTCCAGACCATAAAACCAGCATTTTCCTCAGCAAAATTCCTATTTGTCACGAGAAGGAAAGAAAAATCACCCAGTTTTGTTGCACCTGAGCTACAATTTCACATGGACTCAAATCTTAACTGGGAAAAAAAATCTCCAATTAACCAAGATCAACACCTGAGGGACCTCAGCATGATGGTCTGACTGTCCCAACACATCAATCTCATTTTGAACATTTCCTGTGATGGAGGGTGAGGATCCAGGGCAGGCAGAGGGATGTGTCCCCTCCCATTTTACCAGAGAAGTGACCAGCACCTCCCTTGTACATCCCCCTGTATTCTGTTGCACTTCTCCTCGTCACGCTCTGTGTAATGTTGATTCTGTGCTGTGAAGGGTGTCTGGCTCTCCCCTTGACTAGTCACTGGGTGCTGGAGGATCCTCTCTGGAGCTTGAGAACTTGACCTCTGATGACACAAGCCTGACAGGGATGCAGATCCATGTGGCTCCCCTCACTCATCCCCACTCACCCCCGGAGTTCTCCTCCGATGCCCTGTCAGCACAGGCTTTCAGATAAAAGATACTGGTGAAATCAACAACAGCCAGAGGAATGTGGCCTTCTGGCCTAACAGCCTTTGATTGATATTCTTTATTTCAACAAAACCTTAACTTGGTTCAAAATATAGCATACAACCTGTTTTGGCATTTCCAGACAGGACGTGTCTGCAGGGTCACAGAGGCAATGTGTCTCAAAACAAATAAAGGCTCTCGCTTTCAAAATCACAAGGTCACTTTATCTCTACATATTTCTTCTGTAGTCTGCAAAGCTGCCCCTAAAAAAATTATCATGCCAATAGTTTTATTTACTATCTGCCTGACAACGATGCCCAGAGGCCCAGCAAACTGACACATAATAAGACACATCTCCTGCCCTGCAGAGCTGCCTGACCCACCAGGCTGTTTGCAGGCAGGGATTTGGGGAAAGCTTAGACCCAAGCACAGAGGTGAAGGCTGAAGTTTGGGAGCCATCCCATGCCCCTTGTACATCCCTCTCCAAAACAAGAGCCTTTTTTTCCAGAAGGAAGAGAAAGGAAAAGAAGCCTGGAGCATGGAGCTTTCCTCACACCAGCCTGAAACACCAGGACAGCAACTATGATGTCAGACAGACATCACACCCTTCACATAACAACCTTTATGAAGGGCTCCTTCCACGCTCTTCCTGCTCTCCACAGGAAATTTCGTGGTCCCTTCCCCTCCCTAAGAGAAACTGCAATGCTCTCACAAGAAACTGGAAGCATTTAAAAGCTCAGGCTACGGCTGGCAGCTACTCTACACCAAATTTGGATCCCTTTAAATGAAGATGTGACAGAATTTCCATGAGAGATAGGGAGTCAGGAGAGATTTCATGTGCAGAGACCTCTGTCCTACAACAATATTTTACTGAAATGCTAACTATAACATGGAGGTATTTTACAGCTCCACCCTTTGGAAATGATTTTCTCTAGAGAAGAGGAAAAATGCTTAAAGCCCTGGTTTTCTAACAGCCATTCAGCCCCTACTTGCAAACAAAATTTTTCAAAATATTTTCCTTTCCTATCACACCCTCTCTCATTTCTTTGGGTGTCAGCAACTTCTTCCCTCTGATGCAGTGGCCCTGCCTTCCACCAGCATGCCTGGCTCCTGCTGCTCTCCCATTAGGAAGGAATCATTTGTTGTGCTTTGCAAAGCCTGCCAGGTACTCCTACATGACAAAAAGCCCCAACTGTGCCTTAGGCAGAGCAGTTCCCCCACCTCCTGCACAGTTCTAGCTGGTTAATGAATAAAGCAATACCAGGATATCCCAATATTTGAAAAAGACACTTCCAAAGAAAACAGACAAGTGCAATGAAATGTAGTTGCAAATCAGGAAGGTGGAGCAGGTTTCTTTAGTCCATCCTATCTAAGAGAACCTAAAAAAAAAGGCTGATGATCATCCCACATGCTCAGAACTTAGACCTTTATTTCTGGCACCTTCACAGAACCTCACAGACCCATTTAGGTTGGAAAAGACCTCCAAGATCATCAAGTCCAACCAGTGACCACCTTGTCAACTAAACCAGAGCACTGAGTGTTTTCTTGGATGCATTCTATATAAGACACCTCTTTCAAACAAAGAAGATAGCAGTCCTCTCTGGAGACTGAGAATCCATGAAGAAGCATCACATCACATCAAGCAATTAGGAATTTGTACCTGGGGATTTTTGCATCATGAACGCAAAAATCTTCTCTGTCTGTTTTCAAACTGGAAAACCATTAAACAATGAAGGGATGAACTTAATCTTTCTTAATGAGACTGTGTCTGCTCAGCTGCTCATAGCATGTTTTAAGGGTGGGGTTTTTTGACTGGCAGGACTTTTTGCCCACATTGGTACCATAACCATAACCAGGTTGTCTCTTGGCTTTCCTTTGGGTAAACTGGACTTGGTGTTCTCAAGTACAAACACTACAACAGACACCAGCAATCATAACACTCATTAACACACATTAATTAAATAACTTGCAC
Organism: Neodrepanis coruscans; assembly: GCA_013400695.1. Lineage (NCBI taxonomy): Eukaryota > Metazoa > Chordata > Aves > Passeriformes > Philepittidae > Neodrepanis > Neodrepanis coruscans. The sequence continues at coordinate 29,972 of VYZS01101744.1, read as the reverse complement.
TGATGAGAGTCCTATCTGAGATTCTGGAGAAGACAACAAAGTCTATATGTGAGAAATAAATCAAAGGAGACAAAAGCTGCAGTTCAGAAACAGCAGCCTGGAAGTTTCTGCAATTTAAGATCAAGGAAGGCACGAGGAAGATCTTCAGCCAGCGCAGACTGCTGCTGAGGGGGCTATGGCAACTTGTATAATTTGGAAATGATCTGGCCCAAGGTAGACATCATCTTTTAGCATTTATAACAAGGAAAAACCAAAACCACCCTTATTAGTTAAGCTATTCCTCAAACATACTAGTGAAAAACAAAGCCTGTATTAGCTGATCTTACCTTGTCTATCAAGCCATAAAAATGGCCTTCTGGCCATTGTAACCTCAGTCTAAGTACCCTCATATCCTACTCTTCCCAGACAGGTAACTAATTGTTTTGTTAAATACACTGTCCCACAGCCCTGGAGCAAAAATCCTCCAGAAAATAGGACCTTATGTTGAATTTAAAAAAAACAAAACAGAGACTAAGACCCCACAATCATCATCCTGAGATAAACACACCCCAGATCAGTGCAGCCTCAGGTTATTTTGTATGTGAAATCTCACAGCCTTTTAAAATAAAAGCCACATTTAATATAAGAGAACAACAAATCACTCTACATTCCTCTTCTCGGGTGCTTAAGAATGGGTGAGAGGTATTTACACACCTATGTGCCTCCTCTGCCTTGGCTGTGTTCAGAGAATTGTGCCAGCAGTCATGACCAGGCTGTATCTCACTGAAAGATCTCCTCTGTTATCAGGGCTACTTGTTGTCCAACACCATCCTCCCTCCAGAGCCAAGCAGATGAGATATGACTTCCATTATTAGAGCCCCGTCTCTGATCAGATGGCACCTCACAACCTGCCTCCTCCTGACTTCCTGTGCTCCACAAATATCAGTGCTTCCTTGAGGCTGTAGGAGATGTAGGATTGTCCACTCTGTTCAGCTGAAAGCCCCTGGACACAAAACAGCTGCATGGAGAACCATCACTTTTACAGAGATAGATGGTCAGAAGCTGCTGGAGGCTGGAGCCCAGAACCACTTTGTTACCGGTGATTTATGTGACATCCGTGATTTCTAAAAGCCAGCTGCTTCCAAAAACAGCTACAAACAAAGAGGCCAGACTCTAATCTTGGTGACATCAGTTTATCTCTGCAGTTACTCCCAATTTACACCAGGTAAGCAGAGATCTGGATCTGGCTCCGTCTGGCTTTGCCTTGGCCATAAATAAGCCCATTAGGGTTTGTCCCGATGATGTAATGCAAAACCCCACATCTATTTGTGTCACTGGAGATGCTGTGGGGGCAGACAGAGCTGGGATTAGCTATTTCCCATGTTTTTCAGACAGGGCAAATTAAAGTTTTATTCCTAGCCACCATCCCAGTGTCTGTCTTAACTCCCTGCTCCAGACAGCTGCTTAAATGTTGTTCCAAATGTGATGTTAGGGGCAAACAACAGGGATGCATCCTGCCATCGAGCCTGGAAAATCCCAGGATAAGCCAGCATGGGCAATGAGCATGCTCTTGAGTACAGCACACTTTGAATTATAAAGCCCTAGGATTTACAGGGCAGGAGGAGTTTGTCACAGACCTTCAGGGGGATGGTTTTTCAGACAGAGATGTCTTCAAGGCAGTTCCTACAAATCTGGACTGTAATTGGAAACACAGGAATTTGGCCTAATTAAGGCCTCTGGATGAGCAAAACATGAAACAATCATTTAACCATCTGCAGCTAAAAATACAAATATCTGGATACATGAGTAAACAGGCTGCAGTACAACAAAAACACAGGTTGCAGCAGAAGAAAACCTGGGGCTCTTAGGATGTGCTGGCTGCCTTCCATGAAAAATCAGATACCTCCAGTTTCTATCTCTATGGGAAGAGAGAGGTCTATCACCCTACTCTGGGTGGGATCTACATAATGCCTGTATGCAGAAGTCCTTGATTTACATCCAAGCACAAAATTCTGCTGCTTCCCACCACATGCTTGTAAATCTCCCTGTAGTGTTTACTGAATTTTTATCTTGAGTTGCTGTAAACCAGAGTGAATCTCATCCCTCCTATTAAAAATGGTAGTACTCTGTCCCTCAGTTGCAAGAAAATGCTTGAAAACATATACTAAGTGATGACTAGAGTAAAAAGAAGAGAAATAAGAACTCAAAATCCAGGGATGGGGCAGCCACAGCTTCTCTGGGCAACCTGTGCCAGGGCCTCCCCACCCTCACAGGGAAGAATTTCTTCCCAGTATCCAATCTAACCCTCCTCTCTGTCAGTGTGAAGCCATTCCCCCTTGTTCTGTCACTCCAGGCCCTTGTCAATAGTCTCTCTCCATCTTTCCTGTGGGCTCCCTTCAGGCACTGCAAGGCCACAATTAAGTCACCTCAAAACCTTCTCTTTTCCAGGCTGAACAATCCCAGTTCTCCCAGCCTTTCCTCAGAGTATTCCACATTACAAAGGTTTGCAATGCAGAGCTCAGTTTTCTTTCTATTTTCACTTTTTCAAGGATAACTCTTATTCCAAGATCCTTTGAATACTTTAATTTGCAGTGTAAAGGCAAACGGGTTACACATCAGTCACTACTTTGAGTATTTTGCTCAAATCCATCAATAAAATCTAATCCTGACAAGTGCCCATCCCTGACCTCAAGGTAAATCCCCTTCATGGCCATTAAAATGACCTAATTCCGTGTTGACAAAGTATTTTTTTCCATAGTCATTGACACCTAGCAAAAATCTAAATGTTAAGAAAATGTTTCACCTGATTTTCTTCATTCATCCTGTATTTCCTGTGCTCAATTTAAATGCATTAGCACAAAGAATTAAATATCTAAATTTAATTCAGGGATGTTTCATTTGCATCCTGTTCCTCCTGCCCTTCTGCCACATAACTATAAACCTTCTGCCACACTGTCTGATGGGAAGGCAGCTGAGCCAAACAGTTCTCAGGGATATTTTGTCTGCAACTGCACAAAACAAAAAAGGAAATACTTTTCAAACTCATAACAACTCCTCCCAAGAACACTGGGAAATGGGAAAAAAAAAACCTACCTGTGAGATACAGCCAGAATTCCCTGTTCACCCCCAAGGAGCCTGGGAGTCTTTTAACAGCTGAGCTGAGAAGGCTCCAAGTGACACAAAAATCAAATTAATAACCCAAACACACTTCCAGGCACTTCACCTTGTCCCCCAAATCTCTGTTTTGGGCACTGAGCTCTTCTTGAGGTTTTAAAAGCCCTGCCTGGCACTGTCCTTCCTGAAGGACACCTCATTCCTGAAGGTTCCAATCTCCCCTGACAGCCAGATTTAGCAGGAATAACAAACTGGTGTGCAATACATGGAGGCTTGTGAACTCTGCCAGAGCTTGCACAGGAGATAACCCTGCTGTATGCAGAGTTAAATGTGCACAGGACCTGTATGTGCACTTGGTCTCTCACTGGTGATCATTTTGCTCCTGCTCCTGCATTCCCTGATAAGCTGGAGAACAGTTACAAATGCAGCTGAAGTTCACTTAACTAAAATGTCCATGGATGTGGGAAGAATACAACAAAAACTGTATAATGAGGAGGGGAAAAGTGTTTGAAAAGAATTTTGAGCAAACCCACAAGTTTTGTAAAGCTATTTTTTTGTCAATAAATCAATTTTATTCACGGTTAGACAGGCAATATTATCAAATTTATCTGATGGCAGAACAAAACCTGCCAAGTTTTCTGATAAAGCATTGAGAAAATCAGATTCATTTCTAAATGATCCCAAATGCTTCTCAGTAATTTTCCTCAGTATTGCCACTCGATGAACATTTGAGAAAAAGATGTTCATTACTCCTTGAGTTCAAAGGGGGTCCCCACCTGCTTGGCATCATTTGTGATTCCCCACCTCATGCCATCCCCCTCCAAACCAGCCACTCCAGAGCTGAATGGCTCTCCTGGCAGATTGCTGGGAGCCTTCTCTTGGGATCTCTGAGTGTGCAGCAGCCAACTGGCCTGCAAGGAGCAGCAGAAAATAGTGAAGATAAAGAAAGCACCCAAAAGTTTGGATGCCTATCTGAATGCTGGCTGCTTCCATTAGTAATAATCCATTGTGCAGTGAGAGAGCTACTGCTAATGACCCCTGTTCAGGAAAGCATTTAAACAGAGGCTTAACTCTGTCCCTATTCAGGCTGGCACTTATGTCTCAGTTTAAGTGCTGTGCTGAATAGATTTTTTTTTCCTGAATCAGGGCCAATTTCAGTTCATCATCCTCGAGGAACAGATGCATTCTTTCCCCCCTTTCTAACAAATGGGGGGGAAAATGTAGCCAATATTTAATGTGGAAGAGGGGACAGTCTTGGACTAAAAGTGGGTTCTCCCAGCTTCCACTTCTTGTGGGTGGATGCTGGAGGCCACTGAGATCCTCCACCATGTGAAGCAAAAGGATGTGTCACACCTGGGTGGGTTGACAGAGAATACCTCCTCTCAAATCCATCTTTGCATTCCTACAAAGCAGCAACTGGAGATTTTTTGCAAAATACTGTAAGGTTTAGGGAAGAAAGAGCTACAAAATGCAAAATACTATTAGTTGTTATTTGATGAATGATGTCTGATTACCCCTCATTGAAACAGTGGTAAGAACATGTCTCATCTCCTAAGGCTGAGCCTAAACTATGGCCTTATGAACAGGGGATGGGAGGGGATGCAGCAACTTCACTTACCATGGAATCATAGGATGGTTTGGGTTGGAATGGACCTTAAAGATCATCTCATTCCAACCTCCTGCTAGACAAGGTGGCTCAGAGCCTCATCCAGCCTGGCCTTGGACACTTCCAGGGATGGGGCAGCCACAGCTTCTCTGGGCAACCTGTGCCAGGGCCTCCCCACCCTCACAGGGAAGAATTTCTTCCCAATATCCAATCTAACCCTCCTCTCTGTCAGTGTGAAGCCATTCCCCCCTGTCCTGTCACTCCAGGCCCTTGTCAATAGTCTCTCTCCATCTTTCCTGGGGGCCTGTTTGTGGCTCCACATTGAGAAAAAAGCATAATGAAAGATACTCTAAAAGGTATGAAGGGCATCATGGTCCTGCATCAGTCTTTCAGATACTCTCACTAAAAATCCAGAAGTGTTTTGTTGTTGTTGTTGGGGTTTTTTTCTTTTTTCCCAGCAGCATATTTGCAGGCAGGGGCAATACCCCAACCACTGCCTTTCTCTGCTCAGTAACACACAGGACTCTCATTCCATGAGACACCTCTCCCCACAGATTTAGAGAAGAAGGACTGCCTGAGCCCCTGGCAAGGCTGAACAAGTCACCTGAGCATTCAGCATAAAAACAGGCATATTTTTATATGAGTTCAAGCCAAGGAAAGAAAAGGACATTGAGACCTTTGACGTTGTGGAGGAGCTGGTGATACTCACACAGCACATCCTGCAGCTTCCACAGTAAATAGCACTGGCAAATTAAATGCTGTTTATATTCAGCTCAAGCAGGAGAGGAAGGAAACAGGAAGACTAATTAGAAGTTTTCTAGGTGGTAAACATGATGACTTGAATTCACGGAGCAGCCCTTGGTCCAACTGGGAAAATGGTATCCTGATGTCTTTAGCCCCAGTACAACTCACCAGCATCCCTGTCACTAAGATGCTAAAAACAAGTTAAAAGAGAGGTGGATATTCCCCTTTAATTTCATTGAGCTCATTATTCACATGGAAAGGAAGAAAAAGGTGAACATGAGGAAGGTGCCTCTGATGTCCCTGGAAGTCTTGTGCTAGAAAAGTTTCAGAATTTGTTGCAGGGAGCCTGGAAAAATGAAATCTTTACTGAACTATGACAATATTCTCATTACATTCAACGTATTTCACAAGGTTCAGCTCTGTAAATACAGGGACTGCTTTTTCCCTCCACACGGGGTGCAGCTTGCAAAGCCTAAGGAATTTCTGCTTGCATTTTCTCATATATGATCTGGTAGCCTTCCTTTCTCTTTCATATTATAAACATATTATTACAAACAGGCAGTGAATAGACCTTTTTTTTTTTCTTTCCTTTGCATTACTTTAAAATAAAAATGAATTGTTATCAGATTTAATGATATGATAAGCTTTAAAGTTCCCCTGGGAAGCTACCACAGCCATACTGATTTACATAAGCATTTTCCTACACATAATACAGCATGCAGGCTCTCTGATCTCATTATTCATTAGAAAATTAATGATAACTCTCAAACGTGAAAGCAGACCAGTTCTGCAGAGAGTGCTGGAAATTGGCTAGTTCTCGACTCGGTAGTCATTTTCAATTTACTGGCTTGAAAAAAAGATGCTTTTAAGCAAATAAAAGGGTGCTGACATCAAACAGATACTTGTCTTGCTGCCAGGGAACGAGATGCCTTTTAAGGCAGGAAGGTGGGACTTGAGTGATGTGAATAGGAAGAAAAGAAAACAAGCCAGTCAGAGTTAAGCAGCTCTACCCCATTCATGAAAAATGTCTAGGCTCATTTCCTCATTGCCAGAGGTCTTTTTTGCTTAAATTCTAAAGCCCGTGCTCTGTTCTTGCCAATAATAAATAGCAGCCTGTTGTTAGAAAAAGTGCAAACTATGGAGTTTTTTTTTTTTAAGTGCTTTCCCCCAAGCTACACAAATTGTGACATCCCATAGACCGAGAGACAATGTTAATAAACCCCTCAGAACTTTGCTGATAACTATATCCTGAAATTGAGATTGTTGTGGAATGGACTACGGCATGTTCACTCCTGGGGAGCGAGGGCTGATAATCGAGGATGGCGAGAATTGCCATACGAAGGAGCAGATTAAGATCTGATTTTTATCCTGGCTCTGTTTGGATTCCAGGAGCAGCAATGGGAAAGGATAACTCCGTTATGCAAGTTTGGGATATGACTAACAAACAGGATGATTGTTTCTGTCGCTGTAGTAACACAACTGTCAGGGCACTGGGAGGGAGGGGAGGCTCTCTCACAGTTTCTCAAAGTGGAACACCTTTGTGTTCATCTCTTCCAGCAAAATGGATGAAACCTGTGCCTGCTGCTTGTTGGAGCAGATATAATCTTTCTTTGTGAGATTTGATGGCTGCTTTTTTAATGCAATTCATAGCTCAGATAGCAACAGAAATTGCTCTGGGGTGTGGTAGAAAAGGGATATTAGACATGCACTGCAACATCCTGTTTTGGAACTAGTTTAGTATGAGGCTCACAGGCTCAGCATTACAAAATTCTGCACTCAAGCTGTCACTTGCCAAATTTTTTGCACATTAGTTTTGTTGGGGTATTTTTTTTCCCTTTCCTGTGATCGGTAGCAATATAAAAGGAAACATCTGGTTCTGCAGGGTCCAAATTAGGGGATGCCATAGGAAAAACACTCCAGAGCAATATCAGGTTTGAAACAACCAGGCAGCATGAGAATTTGTGCCATTCACAAACTCCTCCAGTAGGGAAGCAGAAATCTGCCACTGTGGTGGGAATTCCACCAGTGCAGAAAGAGCACCATCAATGTGTTGATGTTCTGGCCACATCTTCAACCATTATAATTTCCAACAAAGAGAGGAGGCAAACTAATTGCACAAAGTAAAAATCATCCCATTACAGCTGTCACCTGATTGTCAGCTGTAGCTTGGAGGAAAAGACTTTCACACTTTTCCTGAGTTCAGATAAACGTCTTCCAAGGGAAGAGATGGTTCTCTCAGGGAGAGAACTTTGCCACGGAGGTCTAATCATAGAATCATGGAATGATTTGGGTTGGAAGGGATATTAAAAATCATCCAATTCCAACCCCCCTGCCATGGATAGGGACACCTTCCACTATCCCAGGTTGCTCAGAGCCCCATCCAGCCTGGCCTTGGACACTTCCAGGGATGGAGCAGCCTCAGCTTCTCTGGGCAACCTGTGCCAGGGCTTCACAGGAAAGCATTTCTTCCTAATGATTATATATGTTTGGGGTTTAGATTAAAATCTCTGATGGTTCTTTATTAATAACAAGAACTATTTGGCTAAAATATCAAGGTATGTTTCCAGAAACAAAAAGAGATTTCCAGCCTGGAAGGAAAGGAAAATCTTACTTGTTCTTATGTGATTCATCAGCTGCAAGACTCTTATAGGTAACCCCTCAAATCTGCACTGGAAACTGGAACACAAAATAAAAATCTCTTATCCACAGCATAAATCTGTGCAGCCCCAAACTTGCAGCTAAGAACAATGTGATCAACTCATACAAGTATCTGGAGAGGGCTCGTGGTCCGGAAAAACAGAGGATGTGTCCCACTCAAAGCATCAGCTGGGCCTGGGGCAATCACTGATCTATCTGAACTGTTGGATACAAGAAAGTTTGTGAACCCCTCATACAACCCATGGCATGAACCCCAAAGTGCTCACAGCTGAAATACAGCCACAGACAGATGATATGACTCCTCTCAGGGAGCTGGAAACAGAGTTGGAAACAGCGTGGAGGTCAATCTGCTTTAACCCAACAGCCCACTGACCTGCAGAGCCTTTGAATTACAGGGATTATTGTTGTCACATCAGTGTCTAGGAGCCCCAAGGACAGTGATATTGTGTGCAAGTCTTTGTACAGACACACAACAAAAAGCACCAAATACAGCAACTAGAAAGTCAGGACAGTGATGAGATGCAGAGTAATTTTGCAAATATTTTCCCTTGAAGCTGCAGTTCAAAAAATCCTTGAGGTTGACATAAGACAACACTGAAAGCAACAGATCTGATTTCCTGTGCCACTCCTCCCTTCTGCCAGCTTGGGTCTTTCTGCAGCCAGGTGAAATGTCCTGGAGAACTGAAAAAAAACCAACAAACCAAACCAAGACAAAAAAACCACAACAATTTTTTTCTTCGATGTATTGGTTCTAAGCTGATTTTTCTAAGACTCAAGGCCACAGAAAAAGAGTAGCAAGAGAGGGACTGTTTCTTCAGGCAGCAGTGCTGGTTTTAGATGTCTAAAAAACCAAACACTGCTTGGGCAGCTACTGGTTCTATAATGAGTTAAATGATGAGGATGTCTTTAAAGTGAGCATTATAGGTAAGGATGCCCTCAGAACTAATAAAATTAAGGCCTTTCTCTAGAAATCTCAGAAAATGCATCTGGAAGAAGCATGCATGGGATTAATTGTGCTTCCCATGATGGCACAATGGTCCCCCCAAAGGCAGGGATGATTAAGAAGCAAAATGCCCTTTAAAAAGCTCAAAATGCCAACCAGGTATGACACATATGAAAACAATAGGAAATGCTTTGTTTCTCTGGGAAGATGGGAGTTATGAGTTCTGAAGGAATGTTGTGGATATTGGACACAGCTCACCACAGAACTATGAAGTGTTACAATGGTCTTGAAAATGTGGACAGCAAGGGATGCTCTGAAATTGGAATCTTGTTTTTTTTTTCCTGGGAGTTATGAAATGTTCCAAAGCTCTAATCAAGTCTCAGATATGTGAGTCTCCTACCATGGGCTTCCCTGTGTCCCTTGTAGGTGGTGCTTGCAGTTAATGCAGGAGGATCTGGTAAACCCAAAGTATTCCTAATTAGTTTGGCTTGTCTAGTACACATGGACAAGTCCTTGTATGACCACAGTCCAAGGCAAGATGGAAAATTGAAGGCAGTGGGGTAGATTTCTCACCCAACCACAGTCATCAGTTTGAGGGCTAATATTGCCTCCTACCAGTTTCTTGTGGAGGCATTTCCTTCTGGAAGTGTGTAAGGTCTTTGGCAATAAGCAAGACATGGAGAGACACTGACAGAGGGCAAGTGCACAGTGTCATTCTTCCAGTTCAGCCCCCAGGTTTGGAGTCTGGTTAGCAATGCATTGCTGTGGGCTACATTTTTGAGATGGGTGCCTAAATCCACAATTCTGCTTCTAAAAGCAGGTACTTAAGAATCTAAAAATAGGTCTGCATAATTATCCTTTGGAAAGCAGTTTTTAAACTGTGCAGCTGACACTTGGGAATTCCAAGTGGCTGATCAAACTGAATAGAAAACTGTAGCTATAAAGTGAATGAGCCACCAGACTATATTGAAAAGACCAGCTTATTATGACGAGAAAAGCCAGTAGCACTTTTCCCATGATCACCAGCACTCTCATTTCCACAGTGCAAAGTCCAGTGGAGATGAGAATTTAGTCCACTATCCCACATCTGGATATTGCCCTATTCTGTACTTTCCTTTGTGTCTTTATGTCAGATTTGAATTTTATTTCAGTGGGATGTTCTCTTTAATTTGGGTGTTTCAGTGTGTAAGGCAGCCTGTGTATCCAGGAAGCCATTAACCACAAACCTCTGATTCCGGGGGAAGAGAGGGGAGGCAAAAATTACTGGAAATTGAAATTTAAAAAAAAAAAAAAGTGGCGTGGGTATTAGTTGAAGAAAGAAAAAGGTATTGCTGTATGAATCAAACTGAGCAGAATAAAACTCTGGGTGTGGAAATCTATCTTCAGGAGTCCCTCACAAAAATCTTTCACCACCTGGTACCTGCAAAGTAAGTGACACACAAACAGTAGAAGTGGAATTGTAGCATTAGAACTGTAGAGTTGCTCCCCCCAAAAAAAATGACAAAACTCAAACATCAGTTTTAGTACTGCTATTCCTGACCTGATCACTGCTTTAAGGAGCTCCTTGCCTTGAGTACTGATGTGGAGCACAAAGCTGGACAGCAGGAATGAACAGCACCTGGCATGGCATAAACCCTGCTGGGACAGGACTGACCTCTCAACAACTCCTGACACCTTTGGACCAACAAAATGAGATGACACAATGCTTATCTTGGTGTTTGTGACCTGTCCTAAATTAGATTCATCTTTTTGTGACATTACATCCAGGAATGTATCATTTTGAATGAGCTGAATGGTGGAGATAATGTCTTCTTTCAGAGCAAGTACATCTAAGGGAGGTCAGAACACTAAAACTAGGAGTCTGTTTTTGCCCATTGACTGGTGTCCCTGCCCATGGCAGTGGGGTTGGAACTAGATGAGCTTTAAGGTCCTTTCCAAGCCAAGCCAGGATGTGATTCCATGATTCTGGGGCTCCCAGGGAAGCCCTACATAGCAAACTCAGATGGAGATGTCTAGAGAAAGGCAAGAAAAATGTCATGCTACTGTTGCCTTTTGGCAGCCATATCCCCTTGTTTCCAGTCTTATCTCATCGCTTGGTGGTAGGTCTGCTGAACCCTGACTTGGATTTCCACAGAAATATGAAATTGTGTAAGACTTTTACTGCAAATCATATAAATTTCTCCTTCTTTGGAAGGTGTTCCCATTACATGCTGTGACTCTGCTGGTCTCATGGAATAATAAGAGTGTGAGCTAGATCTGAAGCTCATCCTTTGGGACACAGAAGACAAAGAAAATTTACAGTCTCCTCCACGGGATCTTTGCAGGAGGTGATTTGTAAAAGGTGCCTCACAGTTTTCTTCTACTCTTTGCATCCGAAGAACCATCCAATGTTTTTATTCCAGCAGACAACTCCTAGAATTCTAAATGTGCATGTGATGTATTTAGATCCATATTCTCCTCTATTTGCAAAATATTTTTTTCCATTTCTCCATGAGAGTTCATGCTGTGTAGCAAGATGAAGTTTACCATGACTGGTCACTTCATGTGACCATTAAACAATCTATGGGCAGAAGCACACAGCAATGGCAGAATTCAAAGTGATGGATCCCTAAAAATGAGGGCTGGAGTGTTTTAATAAGATCAAGTTCATTCTGTCTTGGAACAAATGCTGTGTGTTCAGGAATGGACTGGATGTGGCACTCGGTGCTCTGGTGTGATTGACAAGCTGGGGATTGGTCCAAGGTTGGACTCAGCGATCTTGGAGGTCTTCTCCAAACTTACATGATTCTGTGGTTATGTTTTATGGTTCCTTAGGGTCTATACCTGGCCTGACACCTGTCTGACTTCTGTGGGGTAATTCTGCACAGCACTGCATCCATGATGTCAGCCTTTCCAAGGCTCCTGTGTCAGTATGAACAGGACTGGAGCACCATCCCCACCCAGGCACTTTGGCACCACCAGCTGAGAAGCTGGAGCAGTAGATCTTGCCACATGGTATGTGGGTGACTGCATTGCATTTCTTTTTACTTATTTACATATAATAACGATGCCTTTCAATTACCAACCCCGTGGCCAACATGCACCGGATGATTTGTGCAGTGCTTTTGTAAAACCTTCTTTGAGCTCAGTGTGGCAGAGATGAGTTTATGGGTATCAGCTGCAGCAGCAAGAAAACCTAGACATTTCTAGATACTGCCACTGATAGACATCACATGGTGTTCCTAAACACCAGAGAGACTTATTCTTGCAACAGGTAGTAATTAGTAGGGGTTGGACCATGCTTTGATTCGTTGCTTAGTATTCCCATGAAACTGGGACATGAGACAGGACAAGAAGTAACTGCAAAGGATGCTTCCCAAACCTTTATTCCTGTGACTTGCCCCACTGAAGCCAATAAAAATACCCAGACTTGTGAAATAGGTTTCTTTCCTCTGCCTAAATGGCAAGGAGGGGACCGTGAGTTACAAGATGATCATATCGATTTCCCAAAGCCAGCCCCTTCCTCCCAATCCTTTACATCTCAGCTGAGTATTTTTGCAAGATTCCTTATCTCCACAGCGAGCAGTGGGAGCTGGGAACAAAGAGAGCCAGGAAAGCTGGTGGTGCTGTTGTTTCCCACCCTGAAAGCCCAGCTGATGGCTCGGAGCACGGTGCTGAACGGTGCCGTCGCCTCCTAACAAGAACAGCAGGCCTGAGAGTGTTTGCCTCCACTGCAATTCAATCAGGGTGCCTTGCAGCTCGAATTGCTACTATTTTGTGGGTCACTACCTCCTCCAATATTCTGTGCCCTCTCTTGTTTTCTTTTCATTTGCTATGCAGGCTCGCAGACCTTCCTGCTAGGTTTCACTTGGGAGGCCCAGAACCCCTGTTCTGCAAATCCTAACAGGACCTTGATGGATGTTAATGTCTCTGCCTTTCATATCATTTTACCAGCAAAACCTTTGATCTATCAGCAGCCTTTATATCAACGCAGTCATCGCATAAAATGGAGAATATGACAAAAATATCTGCTGTGCTAATGCAGAGTATTTCCCCCCACCCCTCTTAAAAATGCAGCACTGGGGAGTTTGCTTTAACCTCCAGCAGCCAGATGTGCCATGAGGGTAGAATTGGGAGCAAAAACTTTTTTTCATTTTATTTTTATTTTATTTTATTTTTTTTAAAGCAGTCTGGTAAAGGAAGTTGTAAAGCAACAAGTACTGTACATTATGATTCAGAGCAGCAAGGGACAGCTGGAGAGACTTGATTGGCTCCAGCCCAATGAAACAGAGGCTTCTTGTGACCAGCTGCTGTGCTGCAGCATGAATGACAAGGGTAATAATTGATTACTAACTGGCAGCTCAAAAGGAAGAAAGAATTAACAAGAGTGATGAGGTGCTTTACAGCTTGGTAACTGTAAAATCAGTGGAACAATTAGGGGAAAAAGAAAGGGGTTTCACTTCTTACCTTAGCGTTACAAGGACAGTGCTAGTTAGTGTAAATCGCATGACAAGCAAGCCAGGGGGGCAGGTCAGTGGGTGATATGGGGGCTTTGCACACCCACAGGTCCCCCAGAATCATTCAGCAGATTTGCTGGGGAGCAGCTAAAACTCCCTCAAAAAGCACCCAGCCATGCCAGTCACATTGGTAGGCAAGGCAAGGTCCCTGAGCCACCAGCCATAATATCAGAGAGGGGCTGAAACCTCCAGCAAATGGTGCATTGTGGTAACCCAACCTTTTGCCTTTCAGTGGGTGCTCGATGGCACACACACTCCTTCTGCCCTGAGAATAACCACATGCCTTTTTCTTTTCCTTCTCTTCTTTTTATTTTTTTTTTTTTTTATTTTTCCCCCTTCTTGTAAATGGCTTTTGTGCTTACCACTAAATGCATTGTTGCTACACCTTTCTTCAAGGGGCTTGTACTGACCTCATGCTCTGGGCCCTCTCAAACCTTCTGGCCACTCAGAGCCAGGCTGTGCCCCCTTTTTATGCAGAGTGGCACCTCACTTTGGGCCAGATCACTGCCAGCATGCCAATGCAAGGAGTGAGGGGCCATAACGTGTCCCGTGTCTTGCTTCTCACACACAGGGGAATAATAGCCTGTGCAGACTATGCCCTTTCCTTAGCCCAAGTGGGGAGAAGGGAGAACTTGATGGATCCTTCATTTCCTTTCCCAAGGCATCTGGCAGCAAGAAGCCTGTGCTGTGCCAGCTACAGACCCGTCACGGTTTGCTCCCTTCCCAGAGCAGCAAGGAGACAGGTCTGTCCCAGCAGTAGCTCAGCAGTGGGTGGCTCCTTTCCTGGTCTCGCTCCCTGTGAGCAGAGCTGATAGAATCAATGGGACTAATCATGGGGAAAGGTATCATTCAGCATGAGCAGAGCTGGCAGCCTCTCCTCTGACATATGGAAAATGCTCTTCTAGCTGGTTGAAGCCTCTTCAGCCCAGCCCACGCTCGCCCCTCCTCCCACTCCAGAATCTGCCACCCTTATGCTTGTGAAGTAGCTCCTTACCCCTGGCAAGGTCTGACACCTCCCAGCTCACAGTGAATAAGATTCATCTCTCCCATCTTTAGCCTTCTAAAAACTAAACAACCCACCCAATTTGGGGGCTTATCCATCTTTTACAACCATACAATGAAAGCACATCCCCAGAGCTGAAATCTTACTACCTTCCTCAAACAACTGCTCAGGAATGGTACACCATCCACTTGTCACACTGGGCTATGAACTCACCTCAATAACTAGTTAAGTTTGATTTTTTTGAGTATGAAGACAGAGGAGAGACATTGTTATGGCCTGTTCTGGGTCTTACTCTGACATTTGAGACCAGTGAAGTCAACGAGTAAGTCATGAAGGTGATTGGGGTTGGATCCTCTCTGCAATCAGAGTCACAACACCTTGGGCTGTGTGACAGGGAGGACAGCTCAGGGTGACCTGGAACAACAGCCTCAGGTTGCTGCTGTGGCATCCCACCAACAAGGAAAGCTGCCACAACAGAGGGAAGCTGAGCTCCTCCAGGGCAGGGGTGACTGGGGCTGTCCTTGCTCCCACTGAGTGGAACATGAATGGAACAGATTTCAGACAGAGAAGATCACAGTGGAGCTCAAGATGTAAAAATGCAAATGGTACCAGAGGTATGTCTTCATCAGCTCACCCTTGAAGACTCCCCTAAGGACTGTAGAGGCAATTTTACTAGAAAGCCTACCAAAAATTCAAGGCCTGGGGGTGGGTTGGCAGGTCTGGGGTTTTTCTTATTATACACACAGTGCAAAAAATGTGCTTGACTAATCTAAACCTTGTGCTGCTTTCTTATATTGCTGGAGCAATTATAGTTGAGAAAAAAAACCACACATCACTCAATATGGAAATATAGTTTTTTCATGTTTGACATTTTTACATTTTTACTGACAGGGCAAAGCCCATGATTTAACCAGTCTCCATTTCCCAAAAAGGCTGAAAAAGGACTGGCCCCTCCTCCACATTTCTCAAAGGACTAATGATTAGAAAGAAGGCCATGGAAAACCCAAATGAGTTGACTCCATCTATCGTGAAACACTGTTGAACAAGGATTTAAAAAAACTAGAGAAAGAAAATAAATATTTTCTCCCAAAGGTCTCCCACAGCACTGCAGTGAACAGAGTGATTGACAACTTCTGTGGCAGAAATTGGATGATTTTGAAGCAATAAGGTATTTTTTCCCAGTTATCAAGAAAATTAGAAGCTATTCTGCTTTTCTTTTGCTGAAGCACATCTCTTTTTTTTAACTCTTATTGAGTTTTTTTAATTCAGAACCGTACAACCTGCTGGGAAAGGAGGGAGGGAGGGAGGAAGGAAGGAAGGAAGGGAGGGAGGAAGGAAGGAAGGAAGGGAGGGAGGAAGGAAGGAAGGAAGGGAGGGAGGAAGGAAGGAAGGAAGGGAGGGAGGAAGGAAGGTAGGAAGGAAGGAAAGACGGAAAGAAGGAAAGAAGGAAAGAAAGAAGGAACCCCAGTTCTGCTCTGCTCTTGTCAAAGGTGATGGACCCTCCCTAGAGTGTCAAACAAATTGATTTCAGTAAGTACCAAAGAAGACACAAATTACCAGCATCCTGCCCCAAGAAAAGACAAGTAGCAGCTGTTTCCTCCAGAGAAGGTGTAAACACACAGCTGCAAGCAAAAAAAAGAGCAAACAATAAGGTGGTCACAGAGACAACGGGAACTGGAAGCTCAGCACAAATTATGTCATCACTGCTGATCAAGTTTTTCAGAAGTTGGAAAGAACTAAATATTAAAAACCTTAAAAATAGAAGACACTGATCTTCTCAAATCTTTAAGAGAACACTGAACTTCTTTCAGCCCTCCTCTGTGCCTGCTGGCACTGTCCCCTCGTGCTGGGAATGGGAGGGTGACACAGGTGACAGAAGAGATCTCACCTTGTGGAATTATGGCATAGAAGAGCTCTGAGCATCTGGGGGCAGCAGACAGAAAGGTGAGTTGTTGTAGGTGCTGTCAGCTGGTAGGACCTTGCTTTCAGTGAGTTATAAATTTGCCACATATTTATAATAAATTCTAGTCTTTACCATGTTTGAGATAAAAGTATCTGTGTGATGATTTTCAACCCAACATTTCCAAAGAGTCCAAATTTAAATCCTCCCATGGATTTAAGCCCTCACATGGGACCTGCCTGTGCCTGCACTGACCCAAGGGAGCAGAAGGTCCTCCTCAGGTCTCACCAGGAAAACTGGGCTGTCTGTGCTGACCAGCCTGAGCTCCTTTCTCTGTGACCAGTGACAGGACACACATGAAGGGCTGGAGATGTGTCAGGGGAGGATTATGTTGGATATTGGGAGAAGGTTCTTCCCCCAGAGGGTGGTTGGGCACTGACCAGGCTCCCCAGGGCAGTGGGCACAGCCCCAAGGCTGCCAGAGCTCAAGGGGTGTTCTATTCATACAAGAGGGTCTGGCTCATCTGGCTTTTTCAGACAATTCCAGTGGGACTCACTTAAAGGACAGTAGAAGAAAATATTTGTAAGAAACACGAATTCCTTTGTAAAACATCTTTGGAATCTTTCAATATCTTTCCAGCAACTTGTCCTGGTCCTTGCAGGTTTCTGATAACACTCTACCAATAGCTTAGCAGCAGGATGACTAAGAAATTATTAATTATCATCATCACATTATTATTCCACCAGATTTACCCATAGAGAAGGAAGGGTAATTCCTCTTTGTAAATTATCAGCTGCTGCTGAAAGTGCAACACTGTCTCACAGAGACTCCCAGACGTTTTTCTCTGCTTTGCTTCCCACATGCTAAATGAATTACAACCCACCCTGCACCCCCACAATTTCAAGCTTATTTTATGGCTTCTGCTATTCTACAGAATATTCTACAGAACTCTGGAGCAAGTCCAGAGGAGGCCACCAAGATGATTAGAGGGATGGAGCACCTCTGCTGTGAGGAAAGGTTGAGGGAACTGGGATTGTTCAGCCTGGAGAAGAGAAGATTTTGGAGTGACCTTTCAGTACCTGAAGGGAGCCCACAGGAAAGATGGGGAGAGACTATTGACAAGGGCCTGGAGTGACAGGACAAGGGGGAATGGCTTCACACTGACAGAGAGGAGGGTTAGATTGGATATTGGGAAGAAATTCTTCTCTGTGAGGGTGGTGAGGCCCCGGCACAAGTTGCCCAGAGAAGCTGTGGCTGCTCCATCCCTGAAGTGTCCAAGGCCAGGCTGGATGGGGCTCTGAGCAACCTGGGACAGTGGAAGGTGTCCCTGCCCATGGCAGGGGGTTGGAATGGGATGATCTCTAAGGTCCCTTCCAACCCAGGCCATCCTATGATTCTATGATGATTCTATGCACCTTCATAATGAATCAAGATACACATGAATTTTGACAATAATATTCCATGAAAGAGGAGAATATGGAGGCATCATTAAATACTTGGAATAAGCTCACAAAGGTGTAGAATGAAGTGGGAAGGTGCCTTGTGTGATTGTGATCAGATTAAAATTACCTGTGACTGAAATTGAAAGTAAAAGGAACTGATGCTCTCATTGCTTCCAAATAAATGGGGGGTAGTATTATTAAGCAAAACTGAAAGTGTTGCAGAAAAAACACCTATTCTTTGGTGATACATTCTCATTTCTTCACTTACAGATGTGCAGGGGTTCCCCTCTGCTGCCACGAAGCTTTCAGAAGAAAGAAAATCCTAATTTCATTACAGTAAAAGTTAGCAACACACAGTGCAAGACCCTGGCAAAACTGTTCTGAGAAGAGCAGTGGGCAGAGATTTCTGTAAAGAGTGCAGATCCTGTGTCTAACCAAGTCATGACCTTAAAGACCATCCAGTTCCAAACCCCTTGCCATGGGCAGGGACACCTTCCACTATCCCAGGTTGCTCCAAACCCCATCCAACCTGGTCTTGGACACATCCAGGTTCACTCCAAAACCTTCTCTTTTCCAGGCTGAACAATCCCAATTCTCTCAGTGGAGCTNTCTAGTCTTTACCATGTTTGAGATAAAAGTATCTGTGTGATGATTTTCAACCCAACATTTCCAAAGAGTCCAAATTTAAATCCTCCCATGGATTTAAGCCCTCACATGGGACCTGCCTGTGCCTGCACTGACCCAAGGGAGCAGAAGGTCCTCCTCAGGTCTCACCAGGAAAACTGGGCTGTCTGTGCTGACCAGCCTGAGCTCCTTTCTCTGTGACCAGTGACAGGACACACATGAAGGGCTGGAGATGTGTCAGGGGAGGATTATGTTGGATATTGGGAGAAGGTTCTTCCCCCAGAGGGTGGTTGGGCACTGACCAGGCTCCCCAGGGCAGTGGGCACAGCCCCAAGGCTGCCAGAGCTCAAGGGGTGTTCTATTCATACAAGAGGGTCTGGCTCATCTGGCTTTTTCAGACAATTCCAGTGGGACTCACTTAAAGGACAGTAGAAGAAAATATTTGTAAGAAACACGAATTCCTTTGTAAAACATCTTTGGAATCTTTCAATATCTTTCCAGCAACTTGTCCTGGTCCTTGCAGGTTTCTGATAACACTCTACCAA
Source organism: Neodrepanis coruscans (assembly GCA_013400695.1). Taxonomy (NCBI): domain Eukaryota; kingdom Metazoa; phylum Chordata; class Aves; order Passeriformes; family Philepittidae; genus Neodrepanis; species Neodrepanis coruscans. Next base: position 10,918 of record VYZS01101744.1, on the reverse strand, counting down.
TAGCTTAGCAGCAGGATGACTAAGAAATTATTAATTATCATCATCACATTATTATTCCACCAGATTTACCCATAGAGAAGGAAGGGTAATTCCTCTTTGTAAATTATCAGCTGCTGCTGAAAGTGCAACACTGTCTCACAGAGACTCCCAGACGTTTTTCTCTGCTTTGCTTCCCACATGCTAAATGAATTACAACCCACCCTGCACCCCCACAATTTCAAGCTTATTTTATGGCTTCTGCTATTCTACAGAATATTCTACAGAACTCTGGAGCAAGTCCAGAGGAGGCCACCAAGATGATTAGAGGGATGGAGCACCTCTGCTGTGAGGAAAGGTTGAGGGAACTGGGATTGTTCAGCCTGGAGAAGAGAAGATTTTGGAGTGACCTTTCAGTACCTGAAGGGAGCCCACAGGAAAGATGGGGAGAGACTATTGACAAGGGCCTGGAGTGACAGGACAAGGGGGAATGGCTTCACACTGACAGAGAGGAGGGTTAGATTGGATATTGGGAAGAAATTCTTCCCTGTGAGGGTGGTGAGGCCCCGGCACAAGTTGCCCAGAGAAGCTGTGGCTGCTCCATCCCTGGAAGTGTCCAAGGCCAGGCTGGATGGGGCTCTGAGCAACCTGGGATAGTGGAAGGTGTCCCTGCCCATGGCAGGGGGTTGGAATGGGATGATCTCTAAGGTCCCTTCCAACCCAGGCCATCCTATGATTCTATGATGATTCTATGCACCTTCATAATGAATCAAGATACACATGAATTTTGACAATAATATTCCATGAAAGAGGAGAATATGGAGGCATCATTAAATACTTGGAATAAGCTCACAAAGGTGTAGAATGAAGTGGGAAGGTGCCTTGTGTGATTGTGATCAGATTAAAATTACCTGTGACTGAAATTGAAAGTAAAAGGAACTGATGCTCTCATTGCTTCCAAATAAATGGGGGGTAGTATTATTAAGCAAAACTGAAAGTGTTGCAGAAAAAACACCTATTCTTTGGTGATACATTCTCATTTCTTCACTTACAGATGTGCAGGGGTTCCCCTCTGCTGCCACGAAGCTTTCAGAAGAAAGAAAATCCTAATTTCATTACAGTAAAAGTTAGCAACACACAGTGCAAGACCCTGGCAAAACTGTTCTGAGAAGAGCAGTGGGCAGAGATTTCTGTAAAGAGTGCAGATCCTGTGTCTAACCAAGTCATGGCCTTAAAGACCATCCAGTTCCAAACCCCTTGCCATGGGCAGGGACACCTTCCACTATCCCAGGTTGCTCCAAACCCCATCCAACCTGGTCTTGGACACATCCAGGTTCACTCCAAAACCTTCTCTTTTCCAGGCTGAAAAATCCCAGTTCTCACAATGGAACTGCTTCATCCCTCTGATCAACTTGTTGGCCTCCTCTGGACTGGCTCCAACAGGTCCATGTCCTTCCTGTGCTGATCTCCAGGAGAAAAGAGCCAGGGATGGATCTGCAGATCAGTTACATCAGGGCACAGTGCACCTGGGAGTAAACCCCAGAGGAAGGATATGATCTTGCAGGATGTGTTTGTCACATTACTTGAAGTTTTAAAGACTAGGTGACAGGAAAGGCAGCTCTTTCCCTCAAACACATCTCCAAGTCTGTGGACTTCACACCATCTTAGAAGAGCAGTGCAAGCACAGCAGGGTTACAGTGCACTCAGAAAAGTGCTACTGATGAGAGATGCAATGAGTGAGCACAGAGCAAAGCTCTCTCAGTTCATTAAAATGTAAGGCTTGGAGCCTGGAAGAGGGGAGGTTTGAACCAAACCTATGGAAAACTCCTGTGGAATTTAATAGAAAAAAAAAATTACAGATTTTGAAAGCTTATTGGGAATATACCTCCCTCTGAAAAGGTTTTGGGGGTTTTGCACTCACTTCCTCGGAAATCTGTCCTCACATATTTCTGTGGATCCTCCTGGATTCATACCTCTTACATTCCCCCAGACTTTTCCATGCAGACATGCAAACTGAAACCACAGAAAATATTTTCATGCACCCTCCACCCTGCAGAGCAAACCCACCACGTTCTCCCAGACTCCAGCGAGCTGTGACGTGGCAGCTTCCTCAGAGGTGCCAGCCAGGCAGAGAGGCAGCACAACCTGGGTGGAGGGAAATAAAGCCAGCTTTTAGGGGGAAAATCCTGTGCTTCCTGCACTTCTCTCTTTTTGCAGCCAAGCTGCACAGCACTATATTGATAGACTCACAAATCTGAGGGATTTTATAATCCAGCCTTAGTAGAGGCTGGTGACAATCCTAAAATATGAGGTGTCCACAGATTAGCAGATCCAGGTGTGGTGGAAGTGAGTGCATCTCCTGTTGGGACCAGAGGGAACTGCTCCCAATTACATTGATGTTGAATGTGGCCCCTTCAGTGACTTATTTTTAATTGTTGGACATTGTTTAAAAAAAAAAAAAAGAAGAAACTGGGAAAATGTGCATTCTATCAAGTGTTGTGAAACTGTGTGGGTTGGAGAAGGCTCAGTTTTTAATAAAGGAAACATTCATTGCATCCCATTTCAAGGACTTCCACTAGATAGAAGGGAGGCAATAAGCAGGAAGCTGAAGCCTTGCTCTTGCTAGTTCTCCCTTTGCTACCAAACAACAACACTTTAAATGAACAAGAAAAGGAAAAAAAAAGGGAGGGGGGAGTAGGAAATTGTGTAACTGTGGAGGCCAGAGAGATTTCCTCACCTTTGCCAAGGTCAAAGCCTGGTGTCACACAGAGTGTGAGAGAGCTGGGTGCTAAACTGGCTCTGTGGGGATCCTGGCTGTATCCCATTCACAGGAAAAAAGTGACAGGCTAGCCTTTTTCCAGCTCCTCTCAGGTTCATTTTTGAAAGGTTCCTATGGAATGCCAAAAAAAAAAAAAAAAA
>VYZS01101743.1:6011-23078 GCA_013400695.1 Neodrepanis coruscans | reverse complement strand
CTAATCATAACTTGTCATCATAACTGGAAGTAACTGAAACTTTTCTTGAATGTAGATAGCTAGGCCTGAACCGACATGAAAACTAATTCATCCTCTTACACTTAATATCTCATTGCTTCAAGCAAAGGAGAAAGAGGGCAGAAGTTCCGTTTCACAGGACATTGGGCAATTTTGTAATTTATCTTCATGTGGATTACAAACAGAACATTTTCAGTATAAACAAAATAAATCTTTTACTCTCAACTGAAATGTTTCATTTTGAAAAAAAAAAAAAGCATTCAAATTATTCACTCCTTTTCAGTTAAATATGAAAAGTATTGGGATACAATATCATTCATACGCTTCATCTCTAGATGAAAACCAGAACTGTTTCCTTCTAAGTATACCAAAAAATAAAAATTCTCCCCCATTCTGTTTTAAAATAAACCTCTGCTGAAGGGGGTGTTTTGACTCAATCAAGAAGAGTTCACTTGTTAGAAAATGTCTCTATAAATAATTTCCAGACTGCAAATCACCTTTGAGGAACTTGAGCAGTGCTGCATGGGCAGGCATGTAAGGATGTTATTTATAGCACCATTTATGCTACTTTGAGGCATGTGGGTAGGCCACCACTTTGGTTCTTATTAACAAAATTATAACTGAAACACATTAAAGAATCCTTCCCAAAAGTTATAGAATTTTGAAGCCAGCCAAACAAATAATGTGGTAATTTATTTAAAATGTTATTTATCTTTAATATGCTTTGAATATTTTGGCAAGATTTTACACTCCACTTGCTCACCTTATACAGGCATGGACTATGCTACTGCTTTTCAGTGGTTTTTTTACTTGCTTTTAAAGATTACTCCTTAAAAAATGAAAGATTTAGAAAACAATTAAAGCTTTTTTCTCCTATTGGAAAAGAAAGTAAATTTTATGAGTATTGAAAACATTACACTTGCAAATAACAAAAAAAAAAGACTCTCTGAAACAAATTTCTGTGGGAAGAAATCTCAAATTTACTCAAACTAGCTTTAGAACCTGACTAAGTAGCTTTAAGTGGACAGAGATATTCTCCTCCAAGTATCTGCTTAGTGGTTATGAAAGCCAAACATGATCACATGATTTTGGTGGTGTATCTATTAGGGTTCATACTGTGATAACATGTTTTAGCCATAATGGTCTGAGAATATAAATAAGAAAGGTTGCTTAAGAAAAGATCATGTTCTTATTAGTCTAATTGCTATTACTGGGAAAAGAGTATTTATTGAAAATGAAGACAAATCTTTGAGGTCTGAAAGAGGGACAGTAGGTTTTGTGATGTGTCTGGGATTTTCCATCTGTGTTTGATAAAAAAAACTTCAAGTGACTCTCCCTACAAACATACCTTACCAATGTCCTTCATATGACTTCAAATAAAATGTGGATTTTTAAGAACTTAGTCTGACTAGTTGCATTTGTAGCCACTACTTAGATGAAAATGAGAACTTATTTTGATTTCAGGAATAATTTGTGGTAGTCATTACTATGAACTGTATGTCACCGTTGGTACCAAAGAATACAACCTCTTGGTTTGAAAGTATACTTCACAAAAAAAAAGTGAATGAGGATTTTTTTTGTTCCTTGTTTTCTGTGTGACTCTTTTTCTGTGTTGTAGCTTGCAGCTCTGCAGAAAGATCACAAATGAAAGTTTGATTTTATCAGAGGAATAGAATATTTGTGATGTACCTTCCTGAAGATAAAATTCCATCTCATTTAAAAATTAGCTTTTTCTCTATGAAACTGGCTTTTTTTTTTTTTTCTTTTCTTTTTCCTGGGGCTTTTAAAAACTCAAGTTTCCATTTAGGCAACAGTGAAAGAAAGCTAAATATTTTCTAGAGTCTTGAAATGTGAGTTCTCCAATGTCTCTTCTCTCAAGCTGCCTTTCAATAAGAGACATTTCTACCACTGCCAAGATGACCAGTGCAGAGAGGGTCTGCAGACACATAAAAATATTGTGGACATGCTGGGTAGCTTGATTTTGTTATTCTTAGGGACACAGACTCTCCCTATTTAATTTCCTGGGAGTTGCTTGCATGGAAAACTACAATTTGTTTTGGTAATGATATTAGAGTTTGGCCTGGAATCTGCTCAGGGACTTAACAGTACTTACAGCACTGTAAGTACTTACAGTATTTTCACAAGTCTGTGGGCTTTTCCTTTCAGTCTCACACCAATTCCTTGTATCTCTTGCAATGACAACGAAAAAGGCAGAAATGTCAAAGAACTCTCTGTAAGTGGTTTTATGTGAATTCCACAGCTTCAAAGTCTCTTCTCTCTCCATATGAAACAAGTTAAATATGAAATTTAGAAACAAAAGAAAAAAAGGAGCACTTACAAATGCCCTACTGAAGCTCAGTCTAGTATTTCTCCTCACTCTCATCTGTCTTTTCCAGAATGATTCCTGAGGGGAAAAAAGCACTTAAAATACACTCCTGGTGCTGACCCAAGTCCCACTGCTTCCTCATTCCTCTGATGATCAAGACAAAAACCACTTAAATGGGCTCTTTGGGACAATTCACACATCTCCTTTCTCTCTTCTACCTTTATCGTCCAGGCGGTAGAGGTGCTTGAAAGGAATGGAGCAGTTTTGTTGATACTCAGCTCAGTTTCTCTCTCTCTGCCCCTCTTGTGTTTTCAGCTCATTGCATTTTGCAAGTCTCCTCCTCCCTGACAAAGTAAATCTCACAGCATATGATATCATGCTAAAGATCTTGAACTGACTGTTACCTTATGGCTCCCATTGCATTAACGATTACTACGTGGGGGAGATACGGATTTTGCAATGATCCAGTAAAATAGCTGGCATGTCATTTTCTGTTTCCTCTTTAGAGAAGAGATATATCAAGATATTAAAAATATTTAGATTTGCTCTTTGCTATGTCCTGTAACATTGGCCAGGAGCAAATTCAGATTTCTGAAAAAAAATATAAATGCCAATATTTTATACGTGCTCAGCTGTAGTGACAGTGAAAGGTAAGGTGAACATTACAATGCAGAGGCTGATCACAGGGCTCTGGGGCTCCCTTCAGTTGCTGAAGCAAAGGCATCTGCTACTGATGAAGTGCCTTCAGGTATTTTTTTATCCCCTTGAGCTGCCAGTCCAACAGAGTCCAGGACTCTGTAGGTCTGCATCCCATCTGCTGACACATTGCGTGTCCCAGATACTCTTGGGGCATTTCGGGGCATAGTGCATTTGGGCAACCTCACTGAGCTCTGTTCTGTTTCCACCTCTTTGTGGAACATCTACCTCTTCTTTATAAAAGAGAGTTCACATAATTGTGGCTTAGAAGTAAGAAGAAATCTCGCTTTCTCCTGCTTACGATTACATAAGAAAAAGAGGCAAAGAATTAGGAAATATCACCATAAATAAATCTTTGTAATAAAATTGGATTGTCAGCCATTGAGGGCAGAATGTGGAAAAAAAGTAAATATGTTCCATCAGTTTTGTCCTCTTCATCACATTTTTAAAGCAAAAATATTTTATACTTAAAAAACATTTGCAAGAAAATTTCCAATCCAATAAAAATCAGAATCAATCTAATCAAATCTAATCAATAAATAGAGATATTCCACATCACATTCATGGCCTGAAAATTCCCGTTTTATCAGAGTTTTCACTGAAAACAATGTTGTAGAACCAGCTATACCATACCAGATTGCTTCCTTGGTAGGAGACAGACCTGAAGGAAAGGTCTGTGTGTGAGAGAAACATTTCCATGGAAGGGTAAAAGTAGGCAGCAGGAAAAAATCCTGTGGGGGTGAGACTTGAATGGTTGTGAGGCCTTTCTCTGGGATGTGCAATATGCTGCTGTCATCAACACAGGACCAGGGTGATTCCACACCTAATCCTCTGTTACGGCCTCAGTTAAGGAATTGCTAGCTGACTGGAAGGGGAGGTTTTTATTCTCAGCATAGAGAAGCTCTAACAGAAGAACATAGGACAGCTTGCTGAAGTTCCACAGACACGTACTCTTGTCTATTGGTCCCTAGAGCAATCTTTGGGACATATGTCCAGGTAAGATACATACACTGTACAGCTTAGCATGGCCACTGCATCTGAGCTTCCATTGCTACAACAGGCACAACAAAACAGCTCACACTGATTTTAACAGAGACATTTGTGGTCCTAACAAGTACATCAGCACAGCAGCTCTGGCTCTGTACCAGCAATGTGAATGTTAAAAATTATGCATATGTGAAGGAGGACAGTTTGTCATGTATTTCTGGAAAGTAGTTTAAAAACTTGGCTTTAATAATGGGCATGTTGACAGCACTGGGCTTTGATGGCCAAGTCCCTTGGATATCAACCACTGTAGCATCAGAAAAATTTTGACGTCAAAACAAAACAGGCTATTTACTTTTTGAAGTTAAATTAAATCCCGAGAATATGATGCTGTTACATAGTTGGAATCCTAGGCCATTTTGTCCAAATGAGCTGAGCAAGGTAAAAGTTATGAACAACTCCATAAAGCACAGAGGCCAGGTTTTACTCTTGAGGAAATCAAGAGCAATATCAACTAAAAAAATTGTATCAGGCAAGTGATGTTAGACAAGAGCAATACTAGAGAATTTACATGGTATAATACATTTCAAACTTACTTTCATTTCACCCTGGTCATTGCAAATGGGATTGTTGGCAAATAATTAATCCTTCTGATATTAGTGCAAGATGATTCTTTACAGTGCATTAAATCAGTTACATAATGTTTCTCCAGATTTAGGTGAGGAGATTTTCCTTCCCTATGGTGGGCTCAGAAAGTTTTCTTGGCGATCCCCAAGTAATCCTGGGAAAAGAAAGTACCCTAGAAAGGAAGAGCCATGGCAAATGTCCTGCTGCTTCTGTTCCCCTTCCCCTTCCCAGAACCATTTCCTATTTCTCATATGATTCAGATACTAACTGTATCTGTCCCTACACTGCTTGTCTGTTCCCCATGCAGTCATTCTCCCTGTTTACTCTGGTGAAGCTGTCCCAGGTTCACAGAATCACAAAATATGCTGAGTTGGAATGGACCCAAAAGGATCACTGAGTCCAACCCCTGGCCCTGCACAGGACCATCCCCAAGTGACACACCATGTGCCTAAGAGTATCATCCAACTGCTTCTTGAGCTCTGCCAAACTTGGTGCTGTGACAAGTTCTCTGGGAAGCCTGTTGCAGCATGCAACCATCCTGTGGGTGAAGGACCTTTTCCTAATATCCAGCCTAAACCTCCCTGACACAACTTAAGGCCATTCCCTCAGGCCCTGTCACTGGTCACCACAGAGAAAAGAACAGTGTCTGCCTCTCCTATTCCCCTCATGAGGAAGTTGTAACTGCAATGAGGTCTCCACTCAGTCTCCTCTTCTCCATGCTGAACAGACCAAGTGCCCTCAGCCACTGCTCATACGGCTTCCCCTCAAGGCCCTTCACCATCTTAATTGTCCTCCTTTAGGTTCTCATCAAGTGCCGCCACATTCCCTGGCATGTGCACCTCTGCTAGAACACCTGCCAGGGCCCTTGGTTTCTCTGGAATCTGTTCCTACTAGAACAAGACACTAGACCAATACAGGGAGGTTGTTGGGTAATCTGATCTTCTCACTTGGCCTGATCCTGGGATACAGGCAGCAGGTGTACAGTGGTCAGCCATATCTACTGACCATATCTACTCCAGGGCCCCTGTGGTGGGAACCAGAGGATGTCTGGACACTATCTATTTCCAAGAATGTGCCCTTTGTTCCATTGCTACTCTGCTTAGACAGAGTGAGTCCTTTCAGACAGCTCCTGGGATGCACTTCTCACCCTTCCCATGGGCAGAAATTTCTCATCTGAACCAGCTTACTTCCTGAGATGGGAAAGAATTCCTCAGAGAGCTCTGAGACCCTGTTTTGTATCATCTCCCCATGGGAAATGGAGGTCCTTCTCATTTGTAAAGACAAAGTAGGGGCATCTCCCAGTGAGAAAGGTGTTCCCTTGACACTAGACAGGCACAGTCAGCTGTTATCCTGGTATTTAGACTGTCCAGAATCTGCCCTGCAAAGCTCTCTCTCATACAGATAATTTTTGAATTAGTAAATGCCAAGTATATGTCAACTTAGACAATAGAAGAGGGGGGCTATGTCCTTAAAGTACTAAATTTAAGAGAAAACTTTATTTTTTCTGCTCATTCTGAAAGGATGAAATAAGCAACTTAACAACACGTATAAATTTATAAAATGTGTAAATGTAGCTTTAAAAAGCTTTGTGGCTTTTCTTTCAGCTCTAGAGAGTGTCACAATAGTTCCCAGGGTTAGGTTCATTTGCATAGAGCATGCCTGTGTCAGCTGATAACAAAAAGTACAGGAGGAAAGTAGTTAAATGAACAGGCAGATCAAATGCAGCTAGCGTGCTCTGTGCCACCAAAAATTCACATTGCAACAGCTGCTGGAAAAGCCTTCTTCCATCTGCAGCTGTCCTGGAGCCCTTATGGTCCCTTCTGCAAGCTGCAGACCCGAACACAGTAATTTATGCTTTTTTGATCACATGCTTGCCTACTGTAGCTCAAGCAAGAGTTTTGGGAAAAGTACTACTCAGCCAGATTAAGAAATGTCCTTGCAAGGTTGTGCTAACTCCCAAGGAGTCATGACTTCAGGACTCCCTCTGGACCAAAATATTGCTTCCATGGGCATAGGCAGTGCAGGACATTGTCATTTATAGAAGTTCCTTTCTCTTCTGCCTAAAATAATGGAAGCCAATCAGCCTAGAAGCCCCAAATGCTCACATATTCAACCAAAGGTATTTTACAAGAATCTTCTCAGGATTAAAAAACACTAGTACAAATCTTCCTAAATAGGTACTTTCAGAAAGAGACAAAAAGAACACGAGGGAAAACAAAGAAATGGCCCTGTCATCACAGAAATGATACAGGATGCTCATATACCATGCAGCACTAAGCAGTGTGAGTACCAGCTTTATTTATTTCATGCAGTGTCTGCATCACTGTGATGGCCCTTGTGGAGTCACTGGACAATGATAGGTACATTACATGTGGTATGTTTTGAATTCATGATAAATGCCACCAGGCTGAGGACGCAGAACACCAGCATCTCCACATACTTGTGGCTGCCAATGGCCTCTTGCAGGGCTACTGCTCTTCTCCTGGATGCCCTATCTGGTTTGTGCAGAAAGAGACTGTTGTGCAGACTTCTTTATGCTTCTGCCACAAAATTGCCAATCTTACTTGGGATTGCTAAATACTAATAATACATGAAAACTCAGAATTGACTAACAGAGTCCTGGTTCCTTTAAGACATGGAAATGGCTGCCTGCAAGCACAGAAGGCCTAGTGGAACCAGTTGTTGATATAAAGGCCCTTGGCTTGTAAGTGATGCAAGAATAGGTCCTGTAGCTCTTTCATTAATCCTCTCACATACTCTGAAAGGCTTCCAGCACTGTTAATGGGTTGCATTTTTAAACTTTCACAGGGTTTCAATGTAAGGAAACCCAGATCCTTACTCTTGTGATAAATAAATACTCATTCTCTCTGTAAGCACAAGAGAAAACTGCACATGCCAGTATTTTATAAATATGTCCTGAAAACCTGTTTAGTAGGTTAGAGCAGGGAAGTTGAATTTCACAATACTCACTCCCTATTGCAGAATAACAAAAGATAATAGTTGAACAAAAATGCTATTGTTTCACTGAGAAGCAATTAGGCTGGTGATGGCAGGTCTCAAGTGAGAATATAGCTCCTCAGTGAGCTATAAGTACCTGTTATTTGCCAAAACTGCCATTATAATAAGAACACTGTCATGACCGAAAATCCTAATTACCTAGAATTCGGAGGTTTGTGGAAACTGGTGTGCTTTTAAAGGGCTAACTATGCTATTAATACAAGTTTTAAATTGGAACTATATTGAAGCATCCCACAAATTTTCTATGGTGTTGTACTACCATTGCTTTAGATGATAAATTTTGAGGGTTTTTTATGAAGTCTTGATCATAATGGAATAATTTTTCTGGCTGAATTGGACACACGTTGCACTGTTTTCTTTCTCTTTCAAGGGCCATATGCTTTCACACTGAGAACAAATTTATCCCTTTACATGGGACTCATGAATACAAATAAAGTGTTGGAGAAAGAAAAAGAAATGTGGCTATGATTATACCATGTTTTTGTCCGTAGTGGACAGATGAAAGCAATAACACAAAGTTGTTATTTTAGTAATTATAAAACCAGAATTTATAATGATTTAAAGTCTAACTTATTAAGGAATATAAAGGCAGCGTGCTCTGGAGAAGGTTTCAATGAACTGACTGAAAACTGAGGTTGACATTCTGTTTCTTGGAATTGTTTGAAAGGAGGTTTTTATTTTGTAACATTCAAGGACCTGTGGTTGATATGAATACTTGTCACACTCATAGCTCTGGTACTTGATCACTCAGTTTGTGATTTGAATTCAATTCCCTGTGTTGTCTTGGGTGAAGGAAATAGTTGTGTTATTTACACACTTAGAGATGGAGAATGGGTCATAGAATTCAATGGTGTTAAATGGTCCTCAATACAAGATAATGTGTCCATAACCTGTTAGATTATAGTGTAATGTTAAGACAGGCAATTAGGCAGGAACAATTAAAAACAGGACTGAAGAATTGAATGGTATGTTTAAAAAAGTTCCAAAAAATTTAGCAGATGTTTACCAGTTTTAGTCCAATGAAAAAGGCTAACTGTGTAAGGGAAAAAACATCTTAAGGGACTTATAAAAGGACTTTTTTACTTTATTTGGGAAGCTTCTTATTTCTTAACTTACTAACCATGACAGAAAATTAACATAGCAATCCTTGTTGTGAGAGTTGTCCTTGGGATATCTAAAGGTTGCTTGAAATTTAATGACAAGGTTGAGCAGAGAGGCAACATGTAAAATGGTATGAGTGGGAAATAAGAGGAAAATCCACTGCAGAAATTATGGCAATGTTGTGGATGGATTTGTGAAGGCTAATATGGTGACACTGAGAGGAGAAGGAGGAGGCTGACACCATTTGAATGGATGCAGTAAGATTCTTCTCTTTTGTACTGGGATCTCAATGGATTTATACTCCTGTAAGTAAACTGGAAAAGAAACTATGCTTTTTGAGGGGGGACTTTGGTAGACACTGACACAATTTTAGGAGAGTCATAGTGAAGGCCTCACTAACAGAGATTTCTAAATTAAAACTGAATGTCTTTTAAAAAATGAGGCACTTGTTTGCTAAGGGGTTCCTGGATTCATTGCATGGATCAGTAGACTGGATGCCATGGTTTGTATCATGGGAAAGACTGAACTGAATTATCAGAGACTTTCTCTCTGGATTTATATTTGCACTGCTGAATGTGAGAAAGCTGCCAGCTCCTGTACCTGAAGTTCTCTATTTGTATATTCATAGAGTAAACTAGTAAAAACTATTTGTAATAAATGAAAATATAAACCAAAGAGCTGATAAAGTAAATCATGAGAAGTCAAAATAAAATTATTGTAGGATTTTGACTTTTGTATCCATTCACAGTCATCCTGAGGGAATAACATAAGGGCTGCTATAAATCTTCTGAGAAAGTTCATGAATATCATCTCCTCCACTGGACAGCACTCTAAAAATGTACAATATTAGCTACTAGAAAGTACATAATCAAACACAGTAAAATACTGATAATGTTTTACTAATTAAGAAAATACTTAATCAGTTGTTTCCTGTGGATTTATATCCGTGTAACTTTGAAAATGCAGTTTGGTGTTATGGGGTGAAATGAAGTTCCTGAAGTTAAAACTTTTCCCTTTTCTCCATTTTTTCCTCCTCTCTTGTGAGGGACGGAGAGGGGGTTTGGGGGATTTTTGAGGGTTTTTAGGTGCTTTTGGGAGGGAAGGGGGAACCGGGGGTGTTTTAAACCTTGCCCTTTTGTATGTTTATAAAAAATAAGACAGGCAAGCAGAGTGGCAGGGTGGGCATGGATGCGGCAATCTATCCCCAGTCTGTGTGGTGGCCGTGAGTGCAGCCGTGGGGACTGGACCAGCCCGTCCCACGGCTGCCAGTGCTGAGCTGGAGAGCCGTCCTGTGCCGCAGGAAAGCCCCGCTGGCTTGGGACGTGCGTCGGGAGCAGCCCTGCAGCTTCTTTCCCATGCCGGTTCACTGCCCAGCGGTGGCGGTGGCTCAAGGCCATCTTCTTGCTGGGGAGTGCCTCTGCCAGCATTTACCCGAGAGCTACCATGAGCGCGGCCCTGCTGGTGTGGCAGCGGCACGGCGCGACAGGTGCGGAGCCGCCCCGGATTCCAGTGGCAGCAGAGAAGCCGCTGCTGAGCGCTGGCAGGTTTGGCTCGGCTGTTCCTGGTGCTGCGCGCATGTGCAGTGGGTTCCCTGTGTGCGCAAAATGCAGCGCCGAACAGAGGGCCGGCAGCCCTCATGGCAGGGGAAACCACTCCGCTGCGAATGGCTGCCACTGTCACGCAGGTTGAGGGCAGCCTGGTGCTGGTGCTCGAGGCCCCCAGAGCGCCTCATGGTGCCCGCAGGTGGCTCCATCCCCCTTCGGGCCCTGGCCACAAGGCACTCCAACAGGAAGCGCCGCCATGTTGCCTTGTGGCAAGATCTCGCAGGAGAGTGGTTCCCGGGAGCCGTTTAGCCAATCCAGAGGCGACCTGCCCCCAGGAGAGACTCCAAGATCGCATGGGATTAGACTCCCTATAAAACAGCGATCCCAGAGGCCATCTTTCTCTTTCAGAGCTCGTTGGTCATTGGAGTTGCATCTCTGCTCATCTCTGCTCCCGCGGCATGAGCAGCATTGCAGCTTCAGTGGCAGCGGAGGCAGCGCAGGGGCTGACGACCACATAATTTCATCAGCTGTAGTATTTCTCCCCTTGGGGGGTCCTCCTGAGTTTTCTTTCACCTTCCGTTTTTTTCAGGAAACCCTGGTGAGGACCCAGAGCTATTCTACCCTTCCTCCCTCACACTAGCAGCCTAGCAGCCAGCCCTGGAGGAGCTCAATTTGTCTGTCTTTGTGTTTTATTGTCAGTGTTCTGTGTGTGTAAAATAAAACTGGTGGGTTTGTTCTTGATTTTTCTGTTGAGTTCTCTCATCACTATTGACGCCCTCTAGAGTCCAAACCAGGACATTTGGTCATATTCAGTTTTTAAAGCACTGGACATTATATGTGGAAGGTCAAAACTCTGCCTTAATAATTTGCACTAAACCACTTCCTCAGCTCATCAGGTTCACCTCCTAATTATAGTAATTAATTGTTCATTAATAACACATTATGACTATATTAACTTTTTATCGTGTTGCTTAGTAGTTGAATAATTAAAAATTGATAGCCTTATTCATGATTTTACTTATTAAATTTTAATTATATATTTGTTTTTTAATATTTTTTGAGTGCAGATAGGAATAACATTTCCTTAGGCTGAAAGCCCTGAAGAATTTACCTTCTTCCTGGGCTACAGTAATTGAAAGAATCCTTTTTTCTCCCACAGGGAGAAATATCTTTTCTGTGGCATTTAGATGAGATTAGATTGGGGAAATTTTTTAGGGAATGATCGGACACATGATTGGGTACTGATGTCTACAACAATGGGTCTTTTGTAGTAGCACTGAGGAGAACACAGTGAGTTTGAATATCTGTTACTTGAAACGCTCACAGGGAAAGATTGTGAAATCTGAAAATCTGACTATTTTCATACTAGTCAGCAGAAAGCATGGAGGAAAAATGAAAAAAGTACTGAGCAGAAGACTCATATTTTCTTCTTGTATAACGTAAATTCTTGCTGAATAGGAAGGATAATTAGTAAGACCAATATTTTTAAGATGATATGGACCTGAAAACTTAGTAATAGACTTGTGTACAAATGTGTGTGGACATCCATATAATGTAGTGGAGATTTGGAGAATGATACTGTACAAAATAAGAACAGTATAGGCCATTAATTTTCAAGATAATAAGGAAAGGAACATTTATTTTTCATATCAGAAAGCAGAAAAAAAATGGCCATTGCTTTGTAAAGAACAGTGTCGTTTTCTCCTTCACTTTTCCCTTTGTACTCAGACTCTCCAATGTCAGCTTCTGCCATCCTGGCTGTATAGACCCACTGAGCTCTGTAGGAAGGACAGATGAGGGAAGCATAACTTTGAAACATCTTTTACACGAAGCAAAAAAGCAAATAGCTCACAAGGAAACTTGTTCTATGTTGTCTTGATTGTCACTGGATACTTCTGTTTCATCGCACCAAAGGTGTGTTTTAGGGAGGTTTGTGGAGGTTCGTAAAAGTTCAGTAGGGATGTGCCTCACTGCTCCCAAGGTAAAAGCCATCCTGGGAAGAGCAAACTTCTCTGTTTCTCTAGCTGTCAGGAAAACAGATTCCTAGCTGAATGCCTAGCTGAATGGCAAAGAAAATATAGAATAAAAACATAATCAAAGTTGAGTCAGAGTAGGATATGTAGCAGAACAATGTACGACAGTTCAAACATGGGCTTCAAAATGCAGAAAAAATGTATTAGAGGCACCCGGCACACCTTAGGCCTGTCTCCAAAGGGCCCTTTCACAGCTCTGAGAGTTGGAAAGGTTTGCAGTGATAAAAAATATGACTATCCAGAAATCTTTCGTCCCAAAGTCCCACCCAGCAGCCATGATGTTGAACCAGCCCCCTTGGTTTCTGTTGAGCTGGACTGGGGAATTTTGTAGAAAGACATATATTCTGAATTTTAAGAACATTATAGAAGTAGCCATGATCAAAATAAAAGCTTTCATTTTAGGCAATGACATTATGCCAATGAGGCCATGTATGTACTCTTATTTTTTTGTAATTTTATTTTTCTCTGAGCTAACAATTCACAAATACTAAATACTGCCACAGAGATGAAATTAAATGGAGTCATGAGGAAAATGGATAAGGGATTTCCTGAACTAAGCAGAAACAGGCTAAAAGAGTGCCAAATGTGTTTTCTTAGGAATTTTTCTCTATGTTTTACTAAGCACTGTCTACAAGCAATGTCAAGTGAACTATTTTTCTGGCAAGTAACATGCTGGACTGGAACCACTGTGTTCAGTAATTGCTTGTACATCTTGATGATGAAACATCTTGGCTTTCTTTAAAAAGAAATACGGCTTTCTGCTTTTTGGAGAGACACAGAGGTTCCTGAACTGCAGTGTCTGAGGCAGAAACCTTGGAATATTAAAAGCCTGTCTGAGAGACTCAGTCACTCCTGATTGTGTCCGTCTTCCACTTCTGCCTGGGGGAGAGTGGCAGATGGGAGAGACCAGGGAACAAACTGCTGGAAACTGTCTTACCAGTGCCAGTGATGTAGAAAAGAAAAATGGGGGAAATGACTGATCACTGTAGTCAAAAGGAGTCAAGTAGATTTCCTACAAGATGGTGTAACTGTGACATTACTCAACTGACTCTTAATCTGACAGTCCCACAAGGACTCTATTCTTTTGGCTCATGGTTGGCAGTTTGTTGTTTGATGTGGTGAAGTGTTGCATCATGATATTTGGGCAATACTCATCTCTGAAGAAAAAAAAGATAACAACAAATACCTTTATTAGCTTTAAAAATATGAGCTAAATCTCATTGTCGTTCATTTCAGGAAAAAGTGCTTGGAAGTAGTCAGATTTGACCAGCATGACTAACTGTGCTAATGACTGCAATAAGAGTGTAAACCAGCCTTCAGAGGTCAGTAAAATTTTCAAAGTAAGCCTCTATTCAATGACTTTGTACATTATGTATGGCACAGCAACATGGTGAGGGTCTATTAACCAGTGCTTAACCAGTGCTAAATAACAATGACAGTCACAGGACTACATCATGAATTTATTATGATATGGGCTATTACAGAGAATACAAAATGGAACAGTAATGAAGGGACCCTTTATTCTATTTTTTTACATGCACAAATATTTTTCTGGAAATCAGCTTCTGCATGGCAGAGCAATGTGTTGTGTGTCTGAATCTCTGTTAAAAGAACCACTGAAAAACAGATGACAAGCAATTGTCCTCCAAGCAGTGCACACATTTATGTTTGAGTTTCAGAAAGAAGCTGAGGGATTTTCTTAGTTTCTGCTTAGAAATGACAGCTGCATGCTGAACAGCCCGGGCAGCATGATGAGTTTATATAACATCCTGGACATGCAAGATCTCTATAATACAGGGAATTTGGATGTTTCAATTTTAAAAACTAAAAAATTCACATCTTAATGTAGATAAAAGTCATTGTGTTCCTTTTCTTTCCATACAAGGAACTTGAGATTAGGCAGGTTATCCAGATCTGAAAAGTGAGATCCAAAGAGTCAGGTTTGGAATGTCAATATCTAGAAGTAGGTGTTCAGTTCTAGTTAGATTATTAAACATGTACACCCCTTGCAGAGTGGAACCTGGCCTGGGACCTTCTCACAGGCTGGGCTCACATGGCAGGTGCCAGCTCATTATAAGCAGACCATGCATTTTTTCTGCTGTGACTTACCCTGGCATCACACATGACAGTAGCCATGGGTGAGAAGGGGAAGAGAAGAAGCAGTTGTACTAAACAATGGGAAATATCACAGAATTAGAATCAGCTTGTCAGAATCCAGTGATGTAGAAGAAAAACCTTATTTTCATATTCCTTTGGAGTCCTCAGGTCCAGGTGTTTTATGGCCAGCTCCTCACTGTGGTGAAGCTGGTCAGCTGTTCTTGGTGAGCTGACTGCCATGGGAAGGAGACAAAGGCATGCAACCAAGATGGGCACAGTGGTGTGATCTGGGAATGGAAAGTCATGGCACAAGATCTTGGGGCATACCCCCACTACCAGCCAGGGTTAGAGGCTGAATCACCACACAGGATGAAAGATAGGGAGAAATTCCAGAATCCAGATACACTGTGTTCCAATCTATTCTGAGGAGATCCCAAGATGATCTGAGACTACTTGTGTAATCAGTATTTTTTTTAATTAAGGCAGAAACAAGCTCTAAGTATGTTCAACTTCTCAGCTGCTTAAAAAAGAAGCAAAATCCCAACCCAAAATCCAGACAATAGAGTCACTGTAAGTAAAGAGAACTGTCTTTTATTCCATTTGTCTTCTCGGCTAGTCAAAAGACAAAGGCAGCAGAAATAAATAAGCATAAAGACACAATGAGGCTTTCTTTGCTTTGTCCAAATTTCACCTGTATGACAACTGATGGAAAGAGATCAAAGTCCTCGAGAGGTGGAGGTGCAAAATGCTCTCCAGGATAGAGGCACAGTTTGTAAAAGGGAAAGGAAAAAAGTATCCATGCAACTTAATTTTAGATCTGCTGTAGGTGATACTTAAAAAGACAAAGGAAATCATTAAAATAAGAAACATATTTGATAACTAAAGAACAGATGTGGTCATTATCTTCAAAGACCATAAAATTCTAGGAAAAAAAAAAGGACAGGGAAGAATTTGAATTCAGAATTAATGAATAAAAGACGACAGGCATATTATGTGGGATGGATGAAGGAAATATAACAGTGAAGGGAGAGAGGGAAATAAAAAAATATGAATATCTATAAATATTTCTTTCCCAGTTCATCCATCATGGTTGTCAGTGATCACCCGGCCTTGACAGGCAACAGATTATGCTCTGCTACAGGAAGAAGAGAAGAAAATCCTTTAGTTAAATGCTCTTCTTGCTCCTGCTATAGCTACAGCCACATTCATTCTAACTTGAAAAATGTTAAGTCTTCTAGACAAGAATGAAAACATACTCTTGTGATCCAATTACTATGAATTTTCAGGTGATCAGCCTCCTATGAATATAAGCTGGAGCACACCATAAAACTGTGAGGTGATCTTTGAATTAAGTGCTCTGAAACAAATACAAAACTGCCTTGTTTGGTCTTTGAAGTTTGCTCTCTGACTACAATCCCCCTAGGAGGAAAACACACAATACAGAGTTGAAGTAAAGAGATATATAGAGCTGTCACCAAGCAGGCTTCCATAGGAGAACACAGCACCTTTTTGTGTCCAAATAGCAGGGAAGAAAGAGCTCCTCAAGGCATTGTTCACTGGATACCGGGTGCTACTGCACTTCCTACAAAAGCCTCATGCTGGAAATGTGTGCAACAAATAGGAGAGGAACACTTGAGTCAGGGATCAGATGCAGGTGGCTAGAGTTTTGCAGGGGCCCAGAATTGCTGAGTTAAGCCTTTGCTAAATGTCAGTCTTGACCAGCACACATAGACAGTATCTATTCATGTCCTACTTAGTGATATACAGGTCCTTCCATTAAATATACCTGACTGGATGGGAAAACTGCATTGAGCTGTTTTCATCAATGCATAGCACAATCACGTTTTTTTTTTCTTTTTGGCATGCCCTCAAAACAAAAGCTACAACATGAATTGCTTAGGTTGCTTAGGTGAATAATACAATGGCAGGAAGGGAAGGCTTGCAAAGTGCTATGACATTTTCTGACTGCTTTATTAATTCCAAGTTAAGCACACGCTTAAGTGCTTTGCAGAAGTGGGGTCAATGACACTGACAATTTGCAACACTGAACCTTGTGGCAGTGATGCAGAAAGGTTGAAGCACAAGAATTTTTTTCCCTTTAAGCTGTGGAGAGGTGCATGCTAGCTTCATGGCAGTCCCTCCTCCATCAGTACTTCTGCTTAGTGTTAAGGATCTGTAGAATGTGTTGGTTTTTGGATTACTTGCAAAACAGAGGTCGTGACCGTTCCTGGTCATTAAGAATCCCCAGGTGCTCTTTGCTTGCAGAGTGACAACTTTAGTACTCTGGCCGAAGTCCAAGAAAGGATATAAATTCTACCTAGTCTACCTTAAATCCCCTTAGTAGTTCTGTTAGACATTCTATTCTTTGCTTCTCAGTCTCAGAACGAGATTTAGAATTGCTGCTACAAAATGGCTACACCAGAAACACCTCCTCTGTGGCTTCAGCCTCTTCAGAGCCTTATGGGTTAATTGCAATTCATGGCCAGCAGGCATCTCTGAATTAATTGATTCATTGGTTTATAACTGTATGTTCACATTCTTCACTCTTCACACTTCCTGGTGGATGTTGAGTAATTTCCCCTGTTTGTTTCCAAGGGATTTATTAAAATACACTCAAGAATAC